>JAMYIC010001640.1:47262-61941 GCA_024112705.1 Microcera coccophila
AACCTTCTTCCTGAGAACGTCCTCCTTTAAGTGCCGCACCAAGCGATGCAATTTAGGCTCCGACCTGCACAAGTCTTCCATCATTGGTATCTACGCATGTACCGGTAGCGTCCCGAAGGACCGGAATTGTGGTCAGCAGAGCCGACATGCGTCGCGCCCTCGTCCATGGTGGTGCTTTCGGCTTCCAGTGACGACACGCCTACCCTCCGGCCCCATTTAACCCAGAACCTTGGCGCCGCTCCCAGGCTTCGACAAGGCTTCGACAAGACTCCGATACGCCTGTCCCTGCTCCGCCTTTAAATCGATTTTTTCTTTCTTTTTCTACCGCGGGGTTTCGGCGCTAAAACGACACGGACCCAACTTCCAGACCTTGAAATGATGAAGAAGCAGGGACACCTCGAAGACAATGGTCACAGTCCTTCCCAAATTTCTAGGGTGCTAGTGGTAGAGCTGAGTCTCTGTCTTGCTACCCGGTGGATGGGACCCGATGACAAGCTACCGCGATGTGACATTCCAGCCTGATTTCGAAGATCCCCAGAGCCCCTCCCATGGCCTCGCTCCGAAGGGCCGACAGACTACGTGGTAGCTCGCACACCTCCGATTGCTCATTGTTCCTTTTGCCCTAAGGCCTGGACCCTGCTTCCGTTCTCCTTTCGGAAGAGTGTGTCTAATAAAGAACCGCCCTGGCGGTGCCATCTCGGGATCAATACCTGCTCCAAGAGCAGACGTTCCGTCAGGGACCATCATGTCGGCTCACCCACATTCTTAGAACGAATCATTTAGGCCCACACATTAATTGACCAAGAGTATCCGTAAACGCGTATTAATTTACCTTCACCGCTTTGTTGGCTCTCTTATCAGACTCCTGCACTGGTCCAATTTAGGTAACGACAGGTAGGGCGTGGCATCCGAGTCTCGTATAGCAACGCCAGAAACGCGCTCCTTCAACATTGCCAGAGGCATTCTGGGATCACCGGTTGCCCTTGGCCTTCTTTGCCGCATGATACCAGGGCGTGAGCTTTTCCCCGGCACGGAAACGAGCACAGCGTCCTGTATACGGACAAAACGGTTCTGGTTGTGGACAGAAAAACTGCAGGGTCAGGGGATGCTGCAACATTCATGACTGGCTACTTCGTACCAACTATAGCCAAGCGTATCATGTAGTATCGAATCGACCAGCCACTTCGGCTGCAGCGTGATGCTTCCCCGGCCCTGGTGCTGTAATGCTAGCCCGCCGACCGTTTGCCTCTGACGAGGGCCTGCTCGCTAGCAACTGAGAGCGTAATCTTTGGTGATGTCTGATTTTCTCGTGGGGGCCTTCGAAAACGAGCCAGGTCTAGAATGCTCAGATGGCAAATGTATTGGACTGAAAAAATCCGAGAGACTGGATCAAAGGGCTCAACCTGCAGCGCCTCCCGGACGGGAAGAGCCGTAGGCCCGCACGAATCAACACTCGGCGAGCCGATCCGTATGTGGCACCCTTATCTGTTTGTGCTTGCTTTTCAGAACATTTTGGGATGGTTAAGAGTCTCAGTCATACACATATGGACGATGGGGAAAACATCAGGTCCTTGATGCGTTGACGCCTATCCGTGCGAGTCGTTGGTGTAAGCTGTAAGACTCAAGCTTAGGGCGCTTGCTAAGGACAATGAGGAACGCTGGGCATAAATTACCTCCCCATTTTAGTGGTGCAGGAGAGAGTAAATCTATTAGGCCTTTCTGTCTTGGTGTCGTTAGGGGTTTTCTGAGGCTGAGCAATTAATCTATTGGAACCGCAGGAGGCGATGATCTGAAAATGGGAGGTACCTCATCACATTTTTGCGGTATAAGATAAGCTGTGTTGCAACAATGCGGGCTGGACAGTAAGCGAGAAAATGACCCTCCTAATTAGCCATCAACGCGAGAATAAGTAATCCCTACGTAGGAAGCAACCTTTTAATAAATTCTCGTTTATTATGACCCAACCAAGAGCTGGATCAGATACTTCAGTGTTTGAGTCGTCGTGATTCGTCGTGTCGGCTTTTCTTCGGTAAAAGGGGAAATTGGACGAGAAGCTATCCGTGACGACAACGTGTGCGATAGGGAAAACCGCCAAACCTCCATCCCTCAACACCTCCTCTTGTGGCGATAAGACTCGACTGCTCACAACGCAAAACTTCACGCTCCATATCTCTCGCCTTAGCGCTTCCGACTGTGCAGAGATTCCGCGCACAGTCTTTATTCCTCTCCGATCAGTCTTTCGCCTCCAGCTTTATGCAACAAGAGTTTCCTGAGATTTCAGAACAAGTGACTCATTCCGACCGACCCTCTTCCGCGCACTCTACTCAGCATGGCACCCATCAACGCGACTCGAGTGACCTCTCACGAGACTGCACTGGAGATTCGAATGGGCATTCGCCACGCTCTGTCTCTGCGGTCAGGCGCCACTCGGTCGAAGGTGTCGACGCGGATCAGCTTGATACAAAGCTACGTGAATTGACTCTGGAGTCGCCTTCGGACAGCCGCGTCCTGATATTCGGTCAACGGATCTCTGATTATGAGAATGCCTTGACCCCCCCGACACCGAGACAAGCCTTGGGCTTCAAGGTTATTAAACGCGCCGAGGGATCGCCTGTTGGCATTCAGCTCGCAGATTTCCCCAATGGTTCGTACAGGCACCCTGTCAAACTACCGAAGTCTCTAATCACCAGTGTTTCCAGAGATCTTAACACACGTCCTCTCCCATCTCCACCCTGACTCCCATGCCTCGGTGTCTCTAGTATCGAAACGCTTCTACGAGCTCGTCACCACCTCCCACGCATGGAGGATGGCATTTTTGCGATACTTTCCCGGCCACGCAGCGCTTGAGAACAAGACAGGCAAGAACGCAGGTGATATTTGGATAGAGGAGCCGTCTGATCTCATAAGGTCCGAAGCTCGCTTCTTCTCGCGTCTGACTCCGCTTGCGACTTGGAGGAGTGAATACTTGTTCAGAACCCGTCTTCTGCGAAGCTTAGCCCGTGGAAAGCCGGGAACATCCTCTATCGGTTCATCAACCCGAACAAGCCAATCTGGAAAGAAGGTGAGTGCAGTCTTGACATACAACTCCAAGCTGCCATGGATTGTGACGAGCATCCATGCGATTTTTGCCAATGGCAAGAAACCACCGCGGGCTCTCCACGGCCAATCTCATTTTGGGTTAGCGACAATGAGTGATCCAACAAGCGGAAAGATGGAGAAATGGAGCCTTGGTGCTCCTTGGGGGTTTCTTCAACTGCATGAAGCCGTGCCTGGCCTCGAACCATACGGCGTTGGCGAAGGGCCCGCCGCTACGCCCAATGTCATGGATGTAAGCGCCATCTACGGTTTGCTTGCGGGAGAAGGCTTTCCCGGCGGTCGCCCCTATTTCCGAAGCATCAGCGAAAACACGGGGAAATATCTTGGGGGAGTCTCTGGTGTTGTAGATACATATCCAGACATCCCTAAGATTCCTGAGATGTCAGAGGGCATTTGCAGCATCTGGCTTGCAAAGTCCTCGACAGTACCCCTGGCCACTCAATCCATGGTTGGCATGCTGATAGGCTCAACTCTTGGAGTTGTCACCGCCTATGCCCTTAACTGCGATTATGGTGGCCCACGCTACACAAATGGAGAAATCACTACGCGATGGGTTCTTAGCCCTGGAGTACCTATCATTGCCCTTAAGGTCGATGAAAACTACAGTCACAAGCGAAAGTCGTCGGCCAGACTGTGGGCCGTGGCTCTGAATGCCTTGGGAGAAGTCTACTATCTGACGGAGACACCTGCGAATATGTATAGCCAAAGCAAGGCCGACGACGCAACTAAGAATGCTTGGTATGCTGGTCGTTCAGCCTACTGGCATCTCGTAGAATCAACCCGGCGAATAGCCCGCCCAGACGAACTCGACAAGAATGCAGTTCGTGGCGCATATTCACCTCGATCGCCTTCGAACTCTATGAATCTGAGCAAAGCACAATTGGCTGCGGAAGCTCGAGAAATTGAGAAGTTCTTGCGTCACAAACCTGCTCACTTTCGGAAGGTCTGCGATGGATGGGACATGCAACGCAGGCTGGAGGTGGACTTCTCCAGTGACGATGGCCAAGGTGCTGGCGAAAACATCTTTGTGATTGACTGTGGAATGACGGAAGGACGCCCGGCTTGCGTTAAGCGTTATTCTAGATCTCTTGCCCAACAGGCTCGTGATGCCAAGGTCGTGGAGCTGACCAAAGCGCAGCCTTCCCAATCACTTTTTGGACCTGGACCACCTGGAACGGCCTCGGCCGACGATAATACCCCTGAGTCACAAACACCAAGGTCTCCGCCCGCTACACCTGTCCCTTCAGATTCCACAGTGCTTCACGATTGGCGGTGTTCTATTCTGGAGCTCAGGGGCATAGGCCATGCTACCATAACTGCTAGTGCTCTGGACTGCTCGTCCTATGCTTTGCTAACGCTGGCAGAAGACCACCTTCACCCGGCCAGTGAAGCCTCCGCCCCTGGTACACTACGGGTAGACCAGATGGCAGGGGAAATCCCCGGCCGCAGAGCACGCCTTCTTGCTGTTGGCACGAAGACTGGTACCATCGTTGTCTGGAACTCGCGGGACACCAGCTCCACTGATATTCCCCTGCAGCGATCAATTCAAACGGACTCTCCCGAGATATCGTGCCTCGCTCTTACAGCGCTGTATCTTGTACATGGTGGTAGCGATGGACTCGTACAGGCTTGGGATACTCTAGCTTCTAATTTGGAGCCAATTCGAACCCTCAATGCAAAGTCTCACGTTCGAGTTCCTCGACAGATGATGGCAATGCAGCCTCCTGAAGCCGCTGAGCGCAGCTCATGCTCCGTCGGTGCTATTTACCTGGATCCCGATCCAACAGTCCTTCGAGGCATTGTTGCCTTTGGTGCGTTCTTGCGGTATTGGTCTTACAGCTCCACGAGCCATCCAACGGGACGCAAGCGCCGCCATAAGCATTCGGATATTCACGGCCGTGTAGCGAGCCGTCGTCAAGGGGGGACCGTCCATGGTTATATAGCTGCCGAAGCTGCAGAGCTCGCACGGGAAAAGGAGAGCCGGGTGAAGCAACAGAACCACCTTCGCAACAGGTTCGGCGTCGGGGCTCTAGGGGATTTGACCGAGGAGGAAGCTTTGCAGTATGCGCAACTGGTCTCCGAGGAGGCTTTTATCATGGACGAGCAACGACGAGCAAGTGATTCGGCTGCTGATGCCAGCCTTGACACGGCATCTTCCTTGAGCGAGACCACCATCGACACAATCACCCCTGACCCAAGCGTTGCAGACACGACTCCTCCACTAGCGCCTATGGTCGAGGAAGACGAGTACGAGCAGCAGATTCAGCAGGCCATTCGTTTGTCTTTGACGGAAGGCGTCGACGACGCTGGGCAATCCCCACGAGGAAATAGTTCTGGTGATTTTGAGTTCAGCATCAAATTCAAGAACAGAGGTGGCAAAAAGGGCAAAGGCTCTACATCGAGTTCGCCCGAACAAGGCCACACGGCACTCATAGGATCCATGAACGGCTCTTCGAGCCGCGCTGACCCACAAGACGAAGATCTAGAACTAGCAATCAGGTTGAGTATGGAAGACCAAGGCATGTCACATTCTGTTGTTGGATTAGGCGTTCAACAGCAAGAGTTTCCACCACTAAACTGTGATGAAGCAGGGAAGGGGAAGGGTGCGCTAAGGCAGTGAGACGGAGACGAGTGGCTGTCAGTCGTGGGTTGTGGGTATTGTACGCGTTCTCGCTACGAGCTTTATTTCACTTCTCCCTAGTCCGATCACCTCTTAGCTTGGGAGTTCGGCATTTGCTGCATAATTTTACGTGTTTAGTACGGTTCGATTGCCTGGCGATTTGTTTTCCGTATATGACTAGTTTCGAATTGGTCAAATGAGTGAAAATGAAAGACTACATAGCTTTCCTCCAGCAGACATCGAGAGGGCGAAAGCCTCTCCCGGCAACGAGTCGCGAGATGTGCCTGAAGGTCCCACCATCACCGAGGCCCCCGTGAAATGTCTCGTATAATCCCATGATGTACTTTCCGTATAGGCGCTACCTCTCGTATTTTAAACCTAGAATGACGTCCTAGTGTCGATCGTCCCGTATGGACGCCATTGATTTGTCCCATGCGATGAGTTGGCCAGTGAGCTTTGAGAATGGGGATTGAACGGGAACAAGATGGTGTGGCCCCTTTTCGTTCCTTGAGTGCTCTTGGTGTTTGCCTTTACGAGGCAAGGGAAAGGCCTGTTTATTAATACAACATCTGTTGATACAGTATGGCCTGAACCTCCGTCCCCCTGTTTCGAGCTGGTCCCCGCCAACCTTTTAATATCATAGCATCGTAAACTAAGAGCCGACCCATATCCCGCATTGCCATTTGTGATCCAGCCCATTGAGCGCGACCATGACACTCGCTTGTATAAAATCAAATCCAAACCAAAACGCCGATCGCTATGCATAGTGCTGTCATTCCTTTGCTTAAGGTTGGTCGTATCGAGACTGCTGCGCTGTCGTCGTCCTTTTTGCCGCCAGCTTTTTCGCTATTCGACGCGTCGGTTTCAACGGGGAGGTGTTGGGCTCCTGTGGCTGACGGCTTGATTGTTGCAACGCTCGAGGAGCCGAAGGGATAGCTAAGTGTCATGGTCGATATAGACACGCCACTGGGCCCGATGGTGATAGTTTCTCCTCCGGCTTTTTTGGTCGTGCTGGTAGCACCCGGCCCGACGGTGAAGGTCGTGCCGTCCACAATTACATACGAAGGACTTAGTCTAGTAATTGTAGCTCCGCCCACAATTTCGAAAGAGGTATCCGTCGCCTGTGCCGATGTGCCCCCGAAGGTTTTCCCATATATCACAATGCCTGACGGACCTACTGTGATCGTGTCGTCGTCTATAACCTCGCTGGTCTCTGAGATGCCTGGCCCATACGTCAGGGTTGTCTGATGATAGACGTAGATGGACTGCCCAACTGCAGTAATCATCTGTCCACCAGTCACGAGAATTTCGGTTTGAGGGATTCCAGCGGCCTCATACGTCAATGTCTGCCCACCAACTGCTACCTTTCCCGGGCCGATGGAAACTTGTTCACCGTGAAGTGTTGTTGTTGTGCCCGCAGGCGGGATAACGAATGTGGCGCCGTCAACAATTGCTTCCGATCCAGATACTGCAACTGAGACATGTCCCACAACTGCACTGGTTGGTGACACAACTATAATAGCCGTCCCCACTGGCTCGGGCTTTCCAACCGTGGCTCCTTCGCCTACTAATGCAGTGGGATAGATGGTGAAGGTTCCAGCGCCAGCAGTAACCGTCGTGGTCTGATCTGGTTTGAGGTTCGAGTAAGTTTGGTCATTAATGATGACTTGCCCGCCCCTAGCAGTTACGATGTAGGTCGGTGATGAGGGTGCTTGCGCGCTCTTGGGGGAGCCTAAGCCGCCTTGGCCTTTGTTCTGTGTGATTTGCTCGTCGGCTGGCACCGATACGTGTTCCTGCGGGACTTCACCTCCCACACCGCTTCCGGGCTTGCTATAATGAGGTGTAGAACCCGTAGGATAAACAACCGCCGGATTCTTGTCAGTAGTCACGAAAGTAACCGTCGCCCTTGACATGAAGAGAGTTGGATGGTCTTCCAGTGTATCCTGATCAGTTGCAGTGGATGCGAATTCGGGTGGAGCCCCTCCTAAACACGAAGTACAAGGCGATGATGAGCCCTTGTCGGTGGTTTGCATTTCCAAAGTCGTCTCAACCTCGGTGCCAGTCGGGCTGGGCTGGAACGGGGGACGATGAAAATTGGTCCGAACGTCGCAGTAGATGGGAGTTTGAATGGTCTGATAGGGTGCTGAGTATTGGCTGAAATTTCCATAGAGCGTCACAGTAGAAGTGTACACAATTGAGAATTCTGTGATGGGCTCGTCGTCGGCTAAGGTGGTGCATCTTCTTCTTGACCCTTGGACGGAGGTTGCATTGGGTGAAGAATAGTCCCCTGTGACGGGAGCCGAAAGTATTGTGATACATAGTGAAGGGTCGCTGCAGCTCGGACGCGACATCGGCTTGCTGCCCGTCGGTGCATGATATTCTGGTGCAGAGGATCTGGAGGAAGCATCCTGGTGTCCGGGGGTTTGCCCAGGAATCGAAGAGTCGGAGGTTAAGGTGGAAGCAGTAGGCTTGGGTTGAAATTCGCCACTTGATGAGGCATGTTCTGAATTAGTGGAAGAGAATATACCAGTACTTCCTGCAAGGCTAGAAGGTGTTGATTGCTGGCTGGCGATTATTGGATTGAAAGTTGTTTGAGACGTGGTAGTGTTTGACGATGGAAAGAACCTTGGTGGGTGACGGTTCAGAATTTCTTCCCCCGAATCAGCAAATAGACCTCAGTCAAAAGTTCCTCCTCCAGCATCAAAAACTCACCCCATCTCACAGCTCCCGCTGCTGATTGCGCGAGAGCTGCCAGTATTAACAGTCCAATACCTTGGTGTCGCATGCTTGAGAGCGTGCTGATAGCTATTGGTCTACCGCACCTTCATCCGGTTTGAGAACAGGCCTTCGGAGCCGAAGAAGAGATGATCCTCCGGTTTCAAGAACGACGAAACGAAACCAGGCACAGGCCATTAGAAGAGAGCAAACGAGCGACGAGTGAAGGGGAGGCAAGGAGTGGGGAGAAAAGGACGACGTTGACGAGAGCCTGCAGTGCAGCGCAATATGGCGACTGAATGCACAACTGATCAAGCGAGCGCGGAGTTGAGGGGGCCAGCTAATAAGACTGGCAAGGCAGCTCTCGCTTGGCTCACGAATTGGACATGGGTTCGCATCGTCAACGGGCCCGATTCAACGGGCCCCCGGGAGACCAAGATGGCAAGGGCCGTCTCAAACCAGGCTCAAACCAAGCTGGCAGGAAATTTTATCGTCGAATCGCAAGGAACCCTCGACGGTGAGAACCAGGGGCCTCGCCGTGGCTTCGCTTTGAACATCTGCTGAGGTGGATACTGCCCTGCAAGGCCTAGTCAAGCAGCACACGGACGAGATGGCGTGCCACGATCAAGGCACACTCACAGGGGCGCCAATAGGCTGGCGTTGTTGGACGAGCCGTCCGGAGGACCCTGTCAGGAGGAGGATTGGTGGGTGGACGATCCCCATGTCGTTACAGATATCCTTTCCCCGGTCTCGTTTGTTCTCTCCCGAACCCGTTGCTCACGGCTCTGACAAGACGTCTGGGAAACGGCCCGAGCAGGGCTCAGTGGACCGAGAATGGCTTGGAGGAGATTATCATGATGGTTGTGACCATGGCTTGCAGCTGCTGCTTGAGCCGAACACTTGCAGGCCATGACAATTACGTACCTGATCGGGCCGTCATGGTATGCTTAGTACGCCTCCACAGCCATGGCATGGCTGCGCCCGCGTAATCTCCAAGCCGTTCGTCAGATTTTCCCATCATCTCCGGGCCTCAGCCCCGTGGTGGTAGCTCTTCAGCACGAATGAGACAACTGATGGATCCTCCGGGAGCGTCCGCTACCGAAGAGCATGGGCCCTGTGCCCGGTTTACCCAGCGATGCGACGTACATACTTTGTAGATGGACAGCGGTTACTGCTCCGGCACTTGACATGACTGTGGGCAATTGCCGTCATGGGGGTTGCAACTGCTGAGATGTTCCCTCCAGTTCGAGTGTGAGGTAGGATGAATAACGTGCGCGGAGAAGAAGTGACGATGTATTTCTGTTGGGAGGATCGACGGACTGTAACAGTCCCCACGCCTCGAGGTATGTGGCTCTTCAGTTCTCCCTTCGGTCGGCAGGAAATCAATCCTCCATACTTTGGTTCGGCGATCCTTCTCGATGCTCGCTCGATACAGGCACTCATCCCTCGGGGATAAGGTAGCAGCTATGAGATCCAAGCCAAGTCAAACGCCGCAGCGAATAACAACCCACCTAGTCGAGACAGTCACCACGAATGTGTGTGATCTACCATCCCGACGCGAAAATCCACAGCGCAGCTCGTCTTCTACTGCGTCGTGGTAGCGGGGGCACCCCTGATTGCCCTGTCATCCTTAATATCAGTGGTGACCTCCAGCTGGTCATTACGTTCAAACTCTCTTGTTAGACTCAAACAGATCCTCGTTGCTTGCTGCCTTGACTGGCCCCGTTGGGTCCTGAGCCGGTGTCTCATTTCGGCAATGTAACATGCCTAGCATCTTGGCTCGAAATGGCAGGCGAAGGATGCCGTGTGCTATGTACTATCGCCAATAGGGCTCACCGGGCCCTATGGCCTTTGCAGGAGCCAGTGCTGACGGGAGATTTTACAACGATCAAAGCATGCTCAGAGGAGAAGGTCTAGTCAAAGGGCGGCGCCACTGACATACTCAACCGCGGCCACTGGCTGTGTCGAGGCACCATCTACTATGCATTCCCAAAGCTCCCGTGGATCTCGACCTCGCAGATGCCCTGGAGCCGCGCGATGACTTTACGCGCTACAAAGTTCCACGATGCATCAACGGCCAAGCAAAAGGAGTTCAGTTCCGATGACCCGGACCCGTGGTGGGCGGCGCGCAGTACAGCGTGCGACCGACAATTGATTGAGTTTCCAGAGCTTCGGGTCTTGTCCTACGCGGTCCTCCTTCTGGTCGTTTAACGCTTGCTAGAGGAACCAACCTAGCGAGGGGCGCAAAGCGAGCTTCCTGTCCCCTTCACTCTCCTTGCCGCCCTACGCCGTTCAAACTTCGGTGTGGCCGACTTGAGAAGCCATGGACGAATCTTAGCGGGCGAATGCCGGCGCACTTCCTGCTCGTCTGAATCCGCCGAGGCGGTGATGTGCAGTAGTCGTTGTCTCGCAGCGGCCCTAACTTCCCATTGTGATAGGCATCAACCAAGAGCGCTTCAGCCGTGTCTCTCATCTCCGCAACAAAGGTGTGACTGAGGATGATTACTATGGAGGTCATTGCAAATACGCCCAGACGCCACCACCGAAAGCCGCACGAGAAAGAAGTCGATGCCGGGGCGCACAACGCGAACACAGATATTCAGGCCCTTATATCGCTTCGAGCTTTCAAAGCTCCCCACGTCACCTCGTCTGTCTTGAATTCCCATCGCGCAAACAAGACAAGGGTTTCGCCGGGTGGCATTTGGTGGGGCCGACACATGGCCGCCAAAGGGCACTTGAACTGGAACAGCTTCCTTAGTGCGCGATAAGAAGACAGGGGATGGTCTGTAAAGCCTGTTCATTGCGCTGCCAAGCCCTCTTCTTCCCAAGACTTTTCGAGCTTTTCCTAGAATGACAGTAGTAGTTTTGGTGCATGGGGGCCAGGCGTTTTCCCAGCCACGGTGGTGCGTGGCCGCTCCCATCCTTCGGCACCAAACACTGCCAGCTCAAGATTCAATTCCATGCCGTCCAGCTGAACCCGACCTGGTGGCTCTCTGTACATGTACCTCTATCAAATCGCTAACGAGCTTAGCCGTGTGAGTTGGGTCCATTGAAGACCTTCAGGCTAGTTTCGGGGACCGAGGGACAACTCGAACAGCTCGTGTCTCGTCTCCCTCGCTGGACCTTGGAGAGGCCTTCTGCGTTTTCTGCCCTGCTCTGATTTCGACTACCATCCTCTGTTCATTCCTTTGGGGCCGAGACTCATCGCTGATTAATGTGATGAGCCTGCGGCTGTCACAGCTTTATAACCATTTTGCGAGTCAAGAGTCAGGATATCTGTGTGCTGGACACCATCCGCCTGAACTCTCATCGCTTTTCAAGCCGCGCTACATGAATACTGCGACCCCAACATCTCATCTGAGCGCCTCATGATTACAAGGACGTCTAGTGAGTCGAGGCTGTTGTAAGAAGCCGAATACGGGTTTCTACAACAGCAACATCATGCGGTGTTTGACATGGACTGCCGGTACCATTCTCATGGGTTCAGTCGAGGCCTACAAACCCGCACCTGTCGCATTGCCTCCCGGTAAATGGTCAGTCATGCAAATGTTCTTCTCCCTCGACATGGCTAACCTACGAGGTTAGGGTCGGCATTGATGGCAACTGGTCCGCCACAGCTTTCCAGCTAGGCTCCAATTCCCAACAAGTCGATGTGCTCGTGAGCACAACCCTCTCGGAGTTTTGGGCCGTTGGGTCTGGTGGATGTCTTCCTAGTATGTTTCTTTCGTTCCTAGCTCCACCAATATTAAACTTGCGGCACGACCCAGAACGTTCCCGCATGTCGCCAGTTCTTCTCCCTTTCAGCTGATGAGGAATAATCACTAATCCCACGCAGAGGAGCCTCACTGCAGCGCAGCTCGTGGAGGCGTCTATGCACCCGAAACCTCCAGGAATTGGGTGTCTTTGGGTATCTGGCAACTTGGGCTGAGCTTCCTCGGATATGGAGGAAACGGGCAATACGGTCTAGACTCAATACTCACCCACAACCTCGTCGACGATGCCTCGCTGGGAATGTCGAGCGTGCTCATGGCTGCTATCAACACAACTGATTACTTCAACGGTGTTTTTGGGCTGGGTATCACTCAAGGCAGCTTCGGTGGTAGAGTTGTCGAGTCACCGCTCACTCAAGCAGTGAAGCCCTCTGGCTGGATCCCTAGCTATAGCTATGGTTACACCGCTGGAGCACATTACCGTAACTCTCCAGCCTCCCTCACTCTAGGCGGTTACGAGGCAGCGAGATTCAATAGCCATAGCACCGACTTCACCTTGGAACGAAATGGCAACCGACCGTATTCTCTCGTCCGTGGTATTGAGGTCACAGTCAAAGATGCACAAGGCAAACCTAGTCACTGGAACTCAACGACCAAAATCCTCTCGAGCTGGGATGTCTCTTTCAATGCCCTCATCGACAGTACCACTCCTTACCTTTGGCTTCCTGACACCGTTTGTGACAAGTTTGCGGCGGCATTGAACCTAACTTACAACAGTAAATTCGATTTGTACACCCTTACCAATGATCAGTATCGCGATTACATGGAGGAAAGCTCGTTCTCATTCACCTTCTCAGTATCCAGCTTCGACAATACCAATGATTTCGGCGAACCTCTTGATGTCCCTGGCGTTGTCAACATCACCATTTCATCTCGAGCCTTTACCAGCGTGCTTCAGTATCCATTCGGGGATGAAGCGATCAAGTACGGCGATCCATCTGTCCCGTATTTCACCCTCAGGAGATCGCATAATAGCTCTACCTTCATCATCGGTAGATCGTTCTTGCAGGAGTCATACCTCATCACCAAGTATGACCAAGGCCTCTTTTCCCTTCACCAAGCGCTGTTTTCCGACACACCAGCATCCAACGTTGACTTAATCGCCATCCAGCAGCCACCTAACAGCCCCTATCCAGGCCCACCAGCGCAGGGAGCTGATGGACTTTCAACAGCTCAAATGGTTGGGATTGCTGTGGGCGTAGTGGTTGCGTTAGTCAGTATGGCTATTTTAGGATGGTTGTACTGCCGACGAAGGCGAAAGAACAGGGCCGGGAGCTCTACGGCTTCGATAGAAGAGACCAAAGACTCGACTTCGCTCATCGCCTCAGAGTCTCCCAGAACCCCTGTTGCAAGAATATTGTCCCGATTCGTGCGACGGAAAAGGCCTATCAAGGTACACCAGGGTACTGGGAGGGGTATACAACAGCCATCCGAAGCGCCGGATTCAGAGATTTACGAACTTCCGGCTCCAGTACCCCCCGCAGAACTTGATGGAGATGACGGTGGCTCTCTCAACGGCGATACTGAGCTGGGCACCGAGAGCACTCAAAACGCAAGTGCCTATGAGATAGCTAGAAGGAAAATGGATAGGCAGCTTCAAGGGCCTGTTCCAGCATATACTCCCCCGTTGACGGGCGGACTACTACCTTCCGAGAAAGCCATATACGAAACGAATCAACCGACGCCTCGCCTTCAGGCCTGCCCACCATCGCCGCCCTCTTCTCCAAGATCTACTGACAACGGTACCTTCAACTCAAATTCAATAGTAATTTCACTACCTTCCCCGATAACCCCCCGACTTGACTGGCGTAGTCGTATGGGCGACCCCCCTTCTCCAATGACAAGCACTAATCCCGATTCCTCTACTCGCAATACTGGGACCGACTCCGGACCGGTTTCCCCACGGTCACCCTCTTCAAACAGCCAGACGTATGGCTCTACCGCCTTGAGTCAATCGAATTCTGACAACAATCGATCTCTCACCTCGTCCAACATCTCACTCCCGACACCACCACCCACAGTACAAAGAACGCCGATAGACCCGTCCCGGGTTGTGTTCCTTGGGCCCCTTCCAGAAAACGTTCATCTTTCTCGCCATAGTTCTGTACCGCGACCCTTTGGCCCCACTGGCGAAGACGGTGGGGATACCACAGTCAACGGCAACAGCACTTTTGGTAGCCTGGGAAGCAATTTTACGATAGACGAAGATGGAAGGATGGAAGAGTTGACGATGCGGCTTAACCTGACTTCGACCCATTCCCCCCATCACCATCCAAACACACGTACTCGTCCTCAACCTCATATCCAGGAGACGAGCCAGCGACATGGTTCTTCGAACGGTACCACTCAACGAGCTTCGCCTCACAATCATGGGCGAATAGACCCGGGTATCGAACTCGTCCACGTCCCACAGCTAGCAGAGAAGCGGTACAGCTGGGAGGAGACATAATTCTAATATCAATTGCGACAAACACACAG
>JAMYIC010001642.1:7174-18242 GCA_024112705.1 Microcera coccophila
AAATTACTTGGCCCTAGTTCCTCGATTTTCGGTGAATAAGCCCTCCCTTGGTCCATCCTTCATCAAAGTCCCCTGACACCGAAAGCGTCCGCGATGACGAAGGAGATTTTTTGCATTTTTACTAAAAATCTACTACCTCTTCTGGAACAATCTCCATCTCGCCGAAAGCGGCTACCATACCATATGTCAAGCATGTAACCATTTCATGGGACTCACCCTCAGAATCGCTGCCAGTACGGATTGCGGCATGCAATCATTGAGGCAGAGATCACGTCGCATCATGAGAACGTCAACCTACAAGGCTGAAGTCGGATGACTCACAGCAATAACAAAAAAATGTGTGTGCACATTCTCGTCGCTGCCGTGATGCAAATGCATCTCTTCCCAACGAACCCTCCCATCTGCTGTATTGATGTCCAAAGCGTCCGCGCCCCGTCGAATCGGGCTCGCCCTGCGCTTGACTCTCTATACCGATTGGCCGTCGCAACAATACACCTTTTACACGCCACGGGTTAGGATGCGCTTCATACTGCACACTGCCTAGTCGAACACGTCGCAGTGCACATCGTCTAGGAGGGGACGGCAGGGTTAGCCGGCTTTTTGGGTAAGGAAGAGAAAAAAAATTCTGAGGTTTTCGAAAAGCCACCCGGGCGTGGAAATGCTTGCTGCAGCAAGCTTGACGCTTGACGATGCAGCATTGCTGCTGATGCCGGTTGCTAGAGGGGGCCAGATCCACCAGACACCCGTCCCGGACCTTTATACCCTGGACTCTCTCCTCGGACTTGGTGAGCGACTTGTCCCTCGTGTTTGAGTTGCGACTCTACAGTTCAGCTCTCTCTGGGCTCTCTCTCTACCTAAGGTGGTGTCCCAATCCGTTACTTTGACCGAAATATTAAAAATACTACAAACGGCCCATGCATCGATTCTCGTACTCCTACCCAAAAAAAAGAAAGAAAAAAAAAGGACCGCCGTTCCCCAAGGCTCCCATCGTCCATCCCGTTGATGATCGCTGGCTGCCTCTTCATGTAGCGCCAACATAGCAGCCTTATACTATTGGTCTCGATTTTTCCTTCCTCACCGACACTTTCAGGTCCTCCCGTTGCTCGGCTACGCGCTGAGTGACGCGGGGCATTGGCAAGAGGCGTGTAGCTTTTCTTTGGTCGAGCTTGTGCCAGCCGAGACGGACGTGTTTGAGGGGGAGCTGGATGGCCATGGCGCCGTGATACGTGGACGTCAGATAACTTGTGCTAGGGCAGACGCTGCGCAGCACAGCTGCGGCACAGTGACGTATGCCGGCTCGCTGCACACAGAGTTTTCTCTTTTCCCTACCGCAATTGAGAGAACCTGAGGCTGTACAGACTCGATGGGCGCGCTACGACGAGCCATGAAACAAAACAAAGCAGGCAACCAGACGGTGGCTTCAGGCTATTCTCAAACGACTATCTGAGTTTGATACGGGCAAGGCCTATGCAGATGCAGGCAATAAATGGCAGCAAAAAGCATATTCCGTGGCGACTAGCTTAACCCTACTAGATCGCTTGACTGCACTCACAAATGCGATGCATCGTTGGTGGCGCGGTCACTAAGGTAGGCACGGCAAGTGGGCGGTCAAGTCACGGCATTGATTTTTGCGAGTGAAGAAAAATCGGATAGTCCAAAGCCTTCAAAATCGTCCTCGGGATCGCGAAAGAGTCATTGGGAGGGAGGGGTGTGTCTCTCCATCAAACGCTTAGGGCTTGAAACGCGAAAATCTTCGCCGACGTCGACGCTTGAGCTGCACCACCAGTGCCCAATCCATCACGACGAATGCATTGCGATGGAGACTCAAGACGCAGACCCTTCCATCTCCCCGTGTTAACGACACGTCCATGACAGAATCCGCCCGCCCTCAGCCCTCCCGCCCCTCCTCCCAAGACTCATACATGCCCGTCCTCTCCATCAGCCCCTCCAGTTCCAACGCGTTTCTGCCCAGCCATTGAAGCCCATCCCGTCCATCCATCATGGTCCTCCTTTCCCATTACCAAGCACACCAGGCAAACGCATAACGGCCATGGCCACGGCCCCGGCCCCGGCCGCATTTGTTGTATGCACCTAGGGATCCAGACCGGCCTCCCGTCCGGATGTCACCCTTCGCACGGAATGGCTTATTTTTTCCCATCGGTCTAAGAGGGCTGTCTAGGTCGCACAGACGGGGGACCCTTTTAACCATCCTCCATTCGCGGCCAATGATCTGCCATGGATGTACTGAAGAGGGCAAGGATGGGTCAGAGCTTGTGTCAACGACGAGAAGACGGTGAACCGCGGACACAGGTTGGAATTCCTTTAGCGCCGCGGTTCAGCTTTACTGGAAGAGGCAACCAACCCTAAGCACATTGTCAATCCTGATTCCTCGTAGAATGTAGCACCGCATGCACAACATGGCCTGCTGCTTCTGCCGCAACGTGCATGCTGATGCCCAGTCATGAGCTATTCTAGAATTCGGCCCAATCCATGTGCTAAGCCATTTTGGACGCATATGCGATGCGAGATGCGCTGCGGTCGAATTAGCCACATTAACCACGTGGGATGGTGGCGGTGCGGCTCCCATAAATAGGACGGAGACAGCACGTGACTCACCACCACTCGGCCGGGCGGTCCGTCATTCTGGTCCGGTGACCTGCTCCGGGCTTCCGGCAGGAACGGCAAAAGGGTGATCCGGATATTGCGCCGTGGTCCGGGACGTGGCTGAGGCACTGACGCAGCCCGCAGGACGACATCTACCCTATCTCTCTCTCTCTCTCCGATGTTCCCGCGGTTTATGACTTCTCATAGTATTTGAAATCCTCCACAAGTCTTCTTCAAGATTCCACGTGTGGAATACACGTTCTGCGACGTGTTTTCGCCGCCCGGAGGCCTCTTCCGCTCCTCATGAGGACGTAACTCAATCGCCTCTCGCCCGGAAGCATTCTTACGGGAAGCTCGATATCCCTCTGATGAATGATACCTGAAACGTGAATCCTATTCGTCACTGGTCAGATGATCAGATCTAGCATTGTTCATTTGAACATGGGTGACTCACAGCACTGTTCACGACTGGGCCTACCCTAGAGACGATGGAATGTTCATTCGTCAATGAGTTAACATCGCCACCCTCGCCCCCAACCAGCCCCCCCTTTTCCAGTCGTTCGGTTGACACGACGCCATAGCGGCACTCTATTCGAACGACGATGGGAAAGGGGGCCAGCAAGACTTGCGATGCCTTGCAAATGAGCTTGGGATGCCGTCGGGTAAGTCGGCGGAATTTTTAGTGTTTTCGAGCTGGCCGGTGCAGGGCTGGGTAGGCAGCAGTTGTGTACGCGACGGCCTCAACGACGCGACGGACAAATCATGTATCGACGTGATGCGAGTTTTGGCGCGACGTAAAATTCTCGAGTAGGGATTGGTCGAGTCTATGCTTTCACATGCTGCGAAACCTCGAAGATCCATCGATCTAAACATCAGCTCCGTGCCAAGCGAGATGATATCCCACCACTTACCGGACTTGGAGCGCGAGCTGTGTCAGCCTCACTTTGAACGGAGTCATCACTGACACGCTATCTTGTTGACGTTGAATTAGTGTGGCCGGATGGGCGGGTGACGCAGCCGAACGGGGGTTGTGCTTGGGTGACGGAGAGGATGTGATATGAACACCCCTTTTGTTTGGAGTATTCACGAGAGGGAAGACGACGAAAAGGAAGGTGAGTCCTCAGAACAAGGGGGAGGATAATCTCTCGCACTGGGTTGATCGTGGCCTGGATGATTAGGTGGCGACGGAGAGGGCAGGTTCGCCTCGGGAAGATGATGCTGAATGTTCTGTGACGTGGTCGTGTAGCCTTCATCTTTGCGGTGATAAGAGTATGTCCGGAGCATCACGCGCGAAGCGTGACTCACCAGAGCAGAGGAGACTGGCGCATCTAAAAGCAGACGTGCAGAGGGTTCACCTCGGAATGCTTGCATCATGATGTTGCACTTGTCTGAGGGCAAGAGTTTGTCATGTGAAGTTTGCCTTGTTCGAGAGGCATCTGGGTAGCCTCAGGCTTCTGGAGAGTGATGGCCCCCCGAGGAGAAGTCGTCCTTCTCCTTGACTCTGCATATGGAGATCCGAGGTGAGTAGGTTTCGTTTGAGTGAGGCTCCTTGTTGGAGGCTGGCAATGTGCCTTGATAGACTGGTGCTGCGAACAGGCTCCCGAAGAGTTCTGAGTTCGGGTCGTCGAACAGTTGGGAGAACAACAAACGAGTTCGAGGCGAGTTAGCTGATGGCACGGATGTGCAAGAACAATCGCCGAGTATCGCTGTGTTCCATCGCTTTCGAGGTGAACAATATCCGTTCTTGTATATATGCAGCCATCAACTAATCTATGACCTGTTAGCTTGCCCCAAACTCTTTCCTCATGGCTTTGATCTGCGAGCCGACGAACCGAAGTGTACGACCCCGATATTGGCCATGTTACTGAACCGCACCCCCACCCCAAGAACCGGAACTCGACTGGTACCACGACTTTGTAGGCAAAGGTAAAAAGCCTGAAGCCAAGAGCATCGAGTTAGACCTGGGGATGCCAAATGATGAGAGACATTCCGGCCGCGGCCAAGAAGATCGAGAAGACCACAGAGAGCCTGGGCTAGGTCGAGGAAAACATAGGCCTTTAGCTTGCTGCGAGTGCTTTAGTATCGATTCCAAGCACGGCTTCTTGGCCGGTTTCTTACCAAGGACCCAATGCCTCCGCTTCGGTACCATCATGACGACGAAACATCCTCCTTCTGCCTCCGACCAGTACCACGATACTTTCGAGCCCTCCGAATAAAAGACCACGAGTCCCGCCACCATACTTTCTCTTCGAATTACGATTGCAGCTTCCGCGACAGCGCAGACACGGACCGTCGCAACTTGTAGAGAAATGGAAACCGGACTGGAGAATTACCTCGAAGACGATCCATCTGCCGAAGTTGAAGAACTCTAAAGTGTTAACCACGAACAAGGATTGTAAGTCTCAGCTGGATTAAGGGCATGGGCAGCCGAGAGCTTCAACCAATCGTACCTTGGAAGATTGCAGGCTCAGAGAATGTTTCCTACCTGAGCTTTCCCCGTTGGGCTGGCCATGGAGCGAATTGCATCCCTCTCTTCTTGGAAAAAACGAAGACTGAAACACTCAGTGGAGTAAATCTGGGCTTGTAGACACGGTTTCGAGGGTCTCTGCAGACGTATTGCCACCACCCGAGTGAAGATGCAATAGGAGGTCCCCAGCTATGGCTTCGAATAGTCACGAAGGCCTAAATACGGTTCCGAGACAAAAGGGGAGAAGCCGCGCTTCACAACTAACTGTTGGACTAACTCTTATCAGCGCGACGAACTCGCGACGACCGCCCTTGAAACAGACTAACCTGTTTATTGTCATTGCAAGTTGCAGCGAAGGCGAAAGCCGACACTGGAAACTCTGCTATGAAGCGCTCTTTCTCGTCTCCTTTTGCTTGGAATCCGACCAGAAACGCATCAAAATGCCCGGTGCTCAAGGCTTGGTTTGTTTCGAGTATACAAGACGCGATGAACCCAATTCTTGAAGAATCCGAGCCGTTGAGGCAGGAAGATCCTACGTGGGCGAAGAAGCGATTCCAAGGGCGAAACGGTCTGAGATGATCCGATAAGGAGGGTTTCTGCGTCGGAGAGCACAAGGTCGGATCTTCCTGTCATTCATTAATTAGCTGACGCGCCTTAGGAGAAGACGGACAAAGTTCCAGGTTGGGAGGTGCTCGTGTGATCTCTCGCTCCCTGTTAATCCTGGGTCAAGCTCGCGATACGCTGCGAGGACTCTCGCACTGCCGTTGACGAGCTGCCGCATCCGATGAAGCGAAACAGAATGCTCCATTCGAGGAGGCCCTGGAGAGATCATCAAGTTCCGAATCAGTTCTCTCGCGTCACTTCTCGAGACTGGCAAGAAAGACAGGGAGTTCTGAGCGGTCGTGTGTACTTTCGTGGTTAGCTATCAAGCCTTGTGTTAATGCAGTGTTAGAATGGCCTGAAACAAGAGGCGGACGAACAAGGTAAAATTGCTGATGCGTCACCATTCGTAGGATTTCAGCTCTTATCGGGGATAATCGGTTTGATCGTCTGATGGCTGAGCTACTCTTCCCCTTCTCTGAGGCAAAGTCAGACAATGCATATCTCAGTACCCCTTGTGGCTTCCAAGTATACTCGGACAAGTCTGACCTCCGGGAATTTCTGAAGTGCTCGATGAGGATCATAACATCAAAATAAGCTCTCCGTGGTTCATATTCCGGCATGGTGGAAATTGTGAGGGCACTTCTGGCTCTGATGCGCGTACGCAAATGCCTTAGCTAAGTTCTGGTCAGGTGACCATCCGACTGGAGGGGAGGACACTCTTTTTTAGAATAGATCCATCAACAGACACGATTTTCCAGACATCTTTTTTCAGACCTCATACCAGACGGATTTTCCATGCGAAGCCTTCTTCTCTTACTGTATCACACTCCATCGGAATCCGGAGACGCTATGCTGAAAAGAAAGGCAGGACTCGAGGCGGGTTTGTTGACGAACGAAGCTCGCGTGCCGGGCATCGCTCTGTCTTACGAGAACTGTAGCAGGAAGTGCTGATAGCTGACTCTTTTTTTCGTGGTTACATGCCCCCAGGCCATACTCGACGCGAGCACACGAGTAGTAGCCACCTTGTCTCAGACAACTCCCCCGGGGCCACCCTGTGAGCAAGAGAATGCATGTCAAGCACCCCCTTTTTTTCGGCTTGACAATTTCAGGACATTTCAGTCTCTAATGAGTAAACAGGCGGCGTCGTCGACTTCGCTTCATCGGTTTGGAATGTGATGGATCGGAAGTTAATCCCCATCGACCTCGCCCACGGTGAGCGAGGACGAGATGGCAAAGGGAGAATAAATACCCTCCAACCCCCGTTTTTTCAGACTCGGATCGAGTACTCGTCCATGCTAAACCTCTGATATACGCCGGTATAAGCGATGAAGATGAAGAACCCTTTCGTTAGCAAGTTGGCACTTTGGGCGCTGCTCCTCCACCGATGTATGGCCATCCTCATCTCGACCACCAACAATGCCAACACGCTCGCCAACGCGCTCTTCAACGGCCCAGGGATCGCGGTTCTGCCTGGAGCCTCGTATTCCGGCGGAAGCTTCGCATCGGGTACGTTCTCATCAGGTCCCTACGGCATCGGGACGGGTACCATCTTGACTTCGGGAGCGGCGTTTAGTGCCCTGCCAGGAGGGAGCGACCAGGTCCATAACGGTCAGGCTGGATCATCTTACTGCGGCAGCAACACCCACGATGGGTCAATTCTGGCGGTGAACATCAATCTCGCTGTTGGATACGATGCCGTATTGGTCGAATTCATCCTGGCTACTGCGGAAGGCAGTGGGTAAGAGACGTGACCCTATCGTTCTTCAAGCCTAGAGTTCTAAAGATCCAGCAGCGGCCTCCGCGACCCAATAGGTATCTACTTGGACAACATTATATACTCGGTAGAACCCAGTGGGAGCCGCATCACGGCCCAGTCGATCTACCTCCAAGCACCATATCTCATCAGTCAGCCTGACGACGACATGTCGTACCCTTCTTCGTCACCACCGCTACTTTTGCCCATACCTACAACTCCCGGGACTCATACCATGGTGTTCGCCATATGCGACTATAACGATGAAAACAACGACTCGGGCCTGCTGGTGAACGCCCGTGGTTGCGCTGGCAATGACTGTCCGCCGGCGATACAGGTCGACTATGTCACGACGACGACGACGGTGTCGGCGGGGGGAACGGCTTACACTTCCACTATACAGGCATCTCACACTACCTCGGGGACCGTCGTCATTGGCGTTTTGCCGAGTACGACCAGCACAACGAGTACAACGACGACGACAACGACGACAACGACGAGTACGACGACAACTACGACTCCAACTTCTACCACAACTTCGACCACCTCTACCACTACTACCACAGCAGCAACTACTACTACAGCTACTTCAACGTCTGCAACATCCACGGATTCTACAACTTCTACGGCCTCTACAACTTCTACAGATTCTACAACTTCTACAGATTCTACGACTTCTACAGATTCTATAATCTCTACAGACTCCACCACTTCTGCCACTTCTATAACTTCTACTACTTCGTCCCCTGCCACTTCACCTACCACATCACAGCCAACCACTGCGCCTACCGCGTCGTCCATCTCAACGCAGTCAACCACAGAATCATCCAAGAGCTCTGCCCCTCTGCCTACGACACCTTCATTTCCTACCACGTCGACTACAATGACACCAACACGCTCCACTACGCGCTCGTCCACTGAAGCAGCAACGGAGCCTACAACACTTTCCACTTCGCCATCGACTACGTCCTTGACTACTTCAAGGTCGCCGACGCTCGTATCTACCATCTCCCCCAGTTCCATCGAGGCGACGAGCACCACGTCCACGAGCTCAGTTGCGTCAGCATCCACTACCAATTTGGCAAAAATCGGGGCATACAAGTACGCTGGGTGCTTGGGCTCTCCAGACGGATACCCGGACTTTGTTGTCTTGGGAAACGACCTAGAAATGACAACTGAAAAGTGCATATCTCTGGCGCAAGGGAAAAAAGTCGCCGGCCTATTCAATACGTATGCAACAAAGACCTGAACTCGTGTTCCTGTACTGATTTTTCACTCTAGGACTTGCTATGGATCAGATACTTTAGACAGTACCGTTGTCATTCCAGACGGGAAATGCGACCTCAAATGTCCTGGAGATTCCGGATTGTTCTGTGGTGGCATCATTGCATCAGCCAACACTGCGCCAACGCAGAAGCGACGCCATGCCTCCCTTGATCGTCGTAACTTGCCAACAAACATCTTGCTGACCTACTACAGTCTCGTCGAGGGCGTGACTACCACAGAGCTTCCAATTGAGTCCACGGTCTTGCCGTCGAGTGCCATTGAGCCAACCGAGTCCACAGTCTTGCTGTCGAGCGCCATTGAGCCAACCGAGTCTACAGTCTTGCTGTCGAGTACTGTTGAGCCGATCGAGACTACCAACATTCCCTCCAGCAAAGCACCCATCACTGGCACCAAAACCGTGACTACGGTAGTGACGGCTATCGCAACGATTACAAGCACCGTGGTATACAGGACGGTGAACCCAACAAACCCGTCGTATATTACAGTGACCGAGATCTTCACCATGCAGTACCATCCGTGTGACTGTGAAGATCAGACGCTGCCTTCGGTACAGATGACGACTATCAGGGCCCAATGCCGAGCCTGCGGTTATAACGGTGCAAACATTGTCACTTTGACGGTTCCCAACCAGCCCACCTTCCTCCCTGTACCACCGATACCGATTAATGGACGGCCTCAGGGCTCGGAAGCAGGGCTCAGTTCAGTACTAAAAGCAACCGGCTTTGAGGTAGCAGACACGCAGACTCTGCTCGCCCCAGAGGGCGAAGTCCCTGCTTCTGCTACGATTGAGAGTCAGCCCCAAGGATCCGGCTCGGAGTTCCAGCCCGGGCCAGAAGCTGTTGGTCATAATGGAGATAACGCCGCCACTCTAGCGGCCCCAGGAACCATGGAAACCACCTTGAACGCTCCAGGGAAACCAGATGAAAAGCTTCAGGCACCTGGAGCAGGACTACAGCCCACGGGTGTGAGCGGTTATTCCGAACCTGGTGCCGCCACCCAGGCAGTTCCAAAGCCTTCGGCGAACACTCAGGGAGAAGCCAACCCTCAGGGAGGAGCCAACCCTCAGGGTCCAGTGAATCCTCAGAATTCCGTCAACCCCCAAGGACCAGGAAACCCTCAGGGAGCACTAAACAACCAAGGAGCTACGAGCCCTCAGGGAGCAACGGGCTCTCAAGGAGCAACAAACCCTCAAGGGGCGCCAAATCCTCAAGGAGTGCCAAACCCCCAAGCAACAACAAACCTCCAAGGAGCACCAAACCCTCAAGAAGCACCAAACCCTCAAGGAGCAGCAGGCTCTCAAGGAGCAGCTAGGCCCCAAGCAGTAGCAAATCCCCAGGGATCATTAAGCCCTCAAGGAGCTGCAAGTCCTCAAGGGGAAGGATATCCCCATGGAGCATCGAACTCTCAAGGAACAGTGAACCCTCAGGGAGCACCGAATCCTCAAGGCGTACCAAACCTTCAAGCGACAGCAAATCCCCAAGCAACACCAAATTCTCAGGGGACCATGGACTCTCAGGGAGCAACAAGTCCTCAGGGCGCGCCAAACCCTCAGGGCGCGACGAACCCTCAAGGAGCCACGAACCCTCAAGGAGCCCCGAACCCCCAAGCAATAGCAAATCCACAAGGAGCGCCAAATCCCCAGGGGCCAGAAAGCCCTCAGGGAACCGTAAATCCTCATGGAGGCGCAAATCCCCAAGGAGGAGTGAATCCCCAAGGAGGCGCAAACCCTCAAGGAGCAATCAACCCTCAAGCGACGGCGAATTCACAAGCGACGGCAAATCCACAAGGAGCAACCAACCCTCAAGGAGCAGCCAACCCTCAAGGAGCAGCCAACCCTCAAGGAGGAGTAAGTCCTCAAGGAGCAGCCAACCCTCAAGGAGCAGCCAACCCTCAAGGAGCAGCCAACCCTCAAGGAGCAGCCAACCCTCAAGGAGGAGTAAGTCCCCAAGGAGCAAACCCTCAAGGGGCTGCAAACCCTCAAGGAACACCAAACCCTCAGGGAACAGGGCCGCAGCCCCAGCCGATGCCAAATGTCAACGGAGGCACGGTACCACCGGGGGCCAACGTTCAGACCGTGCAACCATCCAAGCCCCTTGTCACTTCACTTGTGCACCCCCAATCGGCAAACCCAGGCTCGCCAGTGGCTGTAACGGCAGAGGGAGAAAAGAATTACATGAATACACTTGGGCTGGCGATGATGGCAGCTGTCATGCTTATGATGCTGGCATTGTAAATAATCTGTATTATTGTAAAGTTTTGTACATACCAGAATGCGATGTTTTTATTGTACAGTTTTCGATGTACCGACACGTTAATAATACAGCCTCAAGTATAGGGTAGCTGGATCTTAGGTA
>JAMYIC010001643.1:6161-21112 GCA_024112705.1 Microcera coccophila
TGTAATAGAAGGAAGAATGAACAGTATCACCTGCTAAGCTTGCCGCAACCGATGAAGAAGAGAACGCAGGACGAGATGCTCGTAAAGAGAGGAGAGAGAGAGGAAGAGGGAGGGTTCGTAGTGATGGTGGGTGTGGTGGAGAGATATAGGTATGGTACCTGGGGCTGTCCTTGGCTCTGGCCTTCTTGGGGGGAGGGTGGATGGGATCTCCAACAGGGGACTATTAGCGGTCTAGTTATAGCGGACTCCAACATTAGCGGGTGGCCCTCAGCAGCTGGCAGAAGTGGCTACGGAGGCTACCTCTGAAAGGCTGTGTGCATTGGCATGATGGCTGCTGCTGCACGCCTGCGCACTTCTGCAGGCGGGAGAGATGGCCTGGGATGGATCCACACCAGCCCACCTTGCGCTGGCTTGCAGCAATGGCCCCGGCCTGGCCTGACCCTTGCCCTCACTTGGCTTAAGCGTCGGACGCGGGCTTGATGCAGCAAAGACCAGGGCTGTGCTGCAGATGCTGACGGAGCCAGAGGCTAACTGGGAGGCAAACCGGGAGCTGAAAAACGGTAGCGATTTGGCCGATGCCCAGCCATGTCCGGCGCCACATCTTGTGACGATTTGAAACCATTTGGGAAGTACCGGTACTTATCCAGGTTCCTTACAGGGGCTCCACCCGTCATCGCTTCCAACGTCTTCCCCAATCTGTCTCACTTCAACTCGTCCAGGACGGCGACGAAGGGCAGCACATGCAGCATCCAGCCCCGGATTTTTCTTTTTTGCGCCGCCGTCACATCGCGAATGTCACTAGCCGCCGTCGATTTGGTCGAAACAAGGAATTTGCTCTTCGCTGGGGACGAAACACACGCGTGGGCGCTTGCTTGGGAACTCTGCCGTGACAGTATCACTCGGCCATGTCTGCAGGATCTCGGGCGATTGTGACTTCCGCTGCAACCATACAACACTGGAAGGAAAGATAACGAGAAAAATGATATCGCTGCCCCATTTGCTGCCCTGAGCCGTCTCGGCACTTGTCGTCTATGCTCACGGCCAGAAGCGGACCTTGCGGACAGGAGCCCCATCCTTGGATACTAGGTCCTGGGCTACATACTGTCTCTTGTCCTGTTCCTTGACCTTAATACATGACAGGTCCTTTCCAGTGCCGCCGTAATGGGTCGTCTTACGCAACCGCAGGTCCCCGGTGCGGCCCTAAACTTGGCTCTGGCATGAAAGAAGACCAGGAAAGCTCTTCCGGATCCAACTTTACTACTGGAGGGTGCGCCGCTTATGCAAGCTACAGAATTCAGAAAGGCCCCAGGGCGGATCTCACAGCCATCTCGTTTCCACGAAAGACAAAGGTAGGCGCTCATTCGTGGTGCGGGTCCAGTGCCCAGGTATCCTCGAGTGTCCCCTGAGATTGCGTCTCATGCTGAGATGCGCCTCTTTACCCGGCATGGGGTGAGCTGAGCCCCGACTCCGAGATGAAGGTGGGTTGACGAGATGGAAATCGTCAAAGTGTCATCTTTGACGAGTCAATAGCCTGCGACACAGCGCATTGTTGACGCCGGTGCTATGAGATGACTTGCATACGAGGTGCAGATACTATCTACACTACACGACTAGCACACGAGGAACCGTCTTGAGACATCGCGTACGCAGTAGCTTCGATGTAAGTCAAAGCTCAACACTTCCGGAGGCGCGATGTTCCCACCACGGGCTTGTGCTTTCTTGGTTCGAAAGTTTTGTCATGTTGGAGGACTCGAGCCTGCGACGGCATCGTGCTGGATCAGTCTTTGGAGATACCGCTATCGGGGTGGGACATTACCCCTAACCAGTCCGGGATCTATATCGTAGCCGTCGTTGCCATCTAGGGGTATCATCGAGACTGCGAGGTGGTTGGACAATGTCTCGATCCCATCATGGAGTTTCTGAATCCAAAAGGGCGGGAAGACCCCATATCAAAGCAGGGGCACAAACAAGGGCAGGCGTAAAGAAGGGGGGATGAGGACCAAAGCGACGGAGAGATTCAAAAGTTGGAAGGCTGAGAGCCTGTGAATGCCTTTCCTGCGAAGAGGGCATCCATGCTAGTGTCGGATGGTGAGCTGAGGGATGTCTACTCAGAGGCCACTTAAACGCGCTGATTGGAGGTTGGGCAAAAGCCGGAGGGCGGCCTTGGTGGAGTCATCGAAGGAGGTCAAAGCTTCCGACGCTCATTGGCCAGGATACATGAAGAAAGGACCAATAGCCGGGCGACGACGGCTGGCAGCAAAGGCATGACTGTCGAGCCATCAAAACCCAGACTCAAAACGGAGCATGAGCGACTTTGACGACGTCTTCAGGAGGCGCCTTTAGGGAGACGGGGGCTTTACATCGCTGCGGGCCAAGTGGACAGACAGCTTGGCCAGTTTCCGCTATTGCGACGCCGCCGCCGCCTTCGGCTGTGGGCGGTCGCAATCTTGCTAATCTTGCAGGCCGGGACCAATAGATTGTCAGGAAGTCAATGGTAATATCAGAATCATCAATCGACCCAGGCTGACGGAGATGGCTAAGACACTCATCGTCGAAGATCGAACAGATGTTGTCATCTCGGGTCTCTCTTCCGACTGACTGACGACGGTTGGAGATGGACGCACGTGCACTCTGATGCAAAGTACTGATACTCTCGCCTCGCAATGGACTAGTGCTAGCCGAAGCCTTAACGTCCCAAAAGGGTTTGCTGCCCGTTTTCCTTTGCGGTCCCCATTTCTGGGTCAAGGTCAGTCGGAGCCAAGGTCAAGCCTGTCGGATCAAGGTCAGCGTGGGGTCGTGTCCGGCAGCAGTCGGCCCTGTGACGGCACCTGCCAGTCCTGTGCGCTCGCGCATCTCGCTGCCTTTCGCTATTTTTGGTGGGCGAAAACTCGGCCAGCCCGTCGGTTCTTGCACATCTTGTTCTCTTCTGTTCGAATGCTCCGTTGCCTCCACCATTCCTCCACCGTTCCGCATAGCGACGCAATGGAGTATGTGCGGCGGAATATCCATGTTCATGCTTCATCCGCCTGCGTCACATGAGGCAGCAGGATTGTTGCCCACATGTTGCGGTGCAGCCTTGACCTTCTCTGCCCCGGGTTTCACCACCACATCTCTTGCCGCCCTGTCCTGGAAAGCATCAACATTGGCTGGCGCCGCTCTTCGGCCTGCAGCATGTCGCAATGGCGTTAGTGGGAGATCACGGGACTCAACAATCCCAACGCCCTGCTCTCGTGGTGGGCTTTGCTTGTGTTAGTCGCCGTTTAATGCGTCCACGAGGGGGGCAGCGCGTTCTGTGGGATTCGAACTTTCTCTTGAAACATGTGACCCTCTTGCATTTCTCTTCGCCGATCGAATGCCAATGGGTGTTGCACCTCCGTAGGTCGGATGCAACGACGACGACGCTCTCAGGAGGATTCAGGAGCCATTTCCTACTACTACCCTCTCCTGCCTAACAAAGCGCAACCACCGACCAGAGACACAGACCGACCCTAACGTTGGCCGCTGCACCACCTGGGTTAACCTGGACCGGTTCTGATCATGGCAAACTGTGAGCTCCGATCCTGACGTTGCGCCACGAAGGTTCGGGAAGAACGCTTCAGAGTTTGAACAACAACGTCCAAAAATAAACTGATATTTCGGCACCAGAATGTGCCGGTTCGGCGCGGGACCGTATCGGGGATGTGGTGCGGAGAGACCCATAGAAGCCGGTGTCTTGTACACTGGGCGAGCGGTGACAGCTTCTCAATCTGTGGCTGATCTGCAATCACTGTGGCGTCCCCGATCTACCGACAGTTTTCCATAGCTTCGGGCCTGATCTGGCTCTAGCGATGACAACACATCAATACGCTGTAGGACCCGGTATTCGTTCTCCCATGGACAGCTGAAATTTCCCGTAAGACTAATGCATGCCAGGAACCCGCTGATCTCGGGGTCCGTCCAGCAATCCCTATCTGCAGATCGCCTGCTTGGCTGTAGCGTGGCTGTGCTGTGGCGCCCACAACCGGATTTACGGGACGGACGTGGTAGGAGGCCTCATGACACCGAAAACCGTACATTTGGGAACAAATTAGTCGCGACAGCGTGTCTGTTTACAGGGGAGATGCCTATCTTGGAACGTCACTGACGTAACTTTCCCCGGCCCTGGGATGTGGTCGAATTATTGGAATTTTCAACTACGGCGGCACGCCCCGACAGCTCGATCATGGCCACATGACAACCGCCGTCCGCGTCAGAGCGTGATGCTCTGCATTGCGATGTCGCCGCCTATTACTCACTGGCATGGTCTTCGGCCGTGGGCGCTTCCGGTGGAACGAGCATGTGACATGACGAATGGCACGCAACACCATATCAGGGGCGAGTTACGCCTTGTGGCTGCCAAAACAAAGCCTGAGGTTCGCGACTAAGTCCTAGAACCGGGCGCCGTTTGCTGACACGTTAAGAGAGAAGCTTGGCATCTGGCCCTTCAACGCTGCGAGCTACCCAGAAGGGACACCCAATCATATACAGAATATAGCAGGCATACTCATACAAAGGTCCTCAAGACCCCCCCGCCCCCGATTTTCCCGAGACCCCGATCCCCCTGAGGTATGCATATCCCAGAACACTACCTAGACGCCTTCAAATCTTCATCCACCCCGCGAGAGATCCAATCCGCAATAGTCATAACGGTAACCATAGGATTTACACCACTGGCGCTAGGAAACACGCTTGCGTCTGCAACATAGAGGTTCTCCTTACCCCAGACTCTGCCCCTCTCATTCACTACGCCATCGGCTTCGTTGGCGCTCATCCTGCACGTCCCCATCTGATGAGCCGATGTCCATGTTGCGACGGGTGGCTTGTTCCCTGCTTTGCGGAGATGGCGTAACCAGGCAGCGAAATCCGGGTCGTTGAACTCGGGGTCAGGGGCTTCCCCCTCGGCTTCTTGAGCATTGACTGTTAGTGCTTGAGATGGAATGAAAGGCTTGAGGCCTGGGAGAAGGGGTGAGATCTCTGTCGCGCCAGTGACATAGCACAGCTTCGCTAGAGCCTGCACTCCCTCTAGAGTGTGGTCTCGATCGAAGTCGGAAACGGTGTAGTCTATTCTCGGTCGTCCTGTCGTGGGATCGGGATACACTCTTCCAGTGTCCCTATCCCGGGTTATGGATATAAAGCCACTAAGGTGAGGATATTTGAGCATTGACAGCTTCGCATCCAGGCCGGCTTTCCAGGGGTACATGGAGAGAATAGCGAAAGGCTTAACGAGTCAGCTCATTGATTGGTTCGTCAAGCTCTAGAATATGACTTACAATCATGCATGTTGGCTCTAGCTTGATGCCGTGCCCCTTCTCGTCTAGGTTCTCGAATTCAGGACAGTAGCTAGTAATGATCCCTCCTTCCCATGGTCGTATGTCTTCTTTGTAAACTGCCGTAACAAAGTTGCAGGGATGGATGTGCAAGTTAGAGCCAACATGCCGATTCTAGACACCGAGTTAGGCATGTTCATTTCGCAAAAATCTTTCTCAGGGGACTTGCCTTGATCCCGCTTTTCGTTAACAAAACCGGAGTCCATATAGAGCCTGAAGATATGATGACTCTTTTGGCTTTAACGATCAACCGTCTCTTGACCCTCTCGCCTTCAGGACCGCTGACGCCCCCAGACGCATCCCTTGACACCCAGTTCCCTTCTACTCCGATGGCCGACGCTCCATCTTCAGAAAAGAGCACTCGATCCACTTGAAAGCCTTCCACAAACTGGGCTCCCGCCTCAGCGGCGGCTGGCAACCAGCTCACGGCAGGACCTCTCTTCTCCGCTGAACCACACCCGAGATGACACTGCCCACAATAATGTTCTTTACCTGCCGTGTTCTGAGGAGCCTCGTGGGCTGTCCAGCCAAGCTTCTTACAACCGTTGAGTAAGACCTGATTGCGATGGTTGTGACGAATGCCATCAGTACCTGCTCCGATGAAGTCCCATACGCGTTGGGTGGAATCTTCAAACCTCTTCGAGGTGAAGAAAGGAAGTCCCTTGTCTGCCCACTCCTGACGCACATAGTCTTGAAGTCTTAGACATACTGACCAGTTTATCGTGCCTCCTCCTCCCCAAGCACTCCCGGCTACTATAGTAGCTCCACTATCATCCGTGATATAGATCCCGTTGTTATCAAAGAGATAATTGCTAGCGGCATCCTGCGTCATCGGGAGCTGATTTGGAGTAAAGTGGTATCCTTTGTCAATAACTAAGACATTGTGGCCTGCTTCAGCCAAGTTCTTGGCACAAACGCCTCCACCGCAGCCAGAGCCTACGATGACCACGTCTGTTTCGACAATCTCCGCGTCAGTACTGGATCCAAATTGGAGGAAGTCATAGTCAAATCCCTGCCCAGCCTTCCAGTCGCTGGGCGTATCCGTGTATCCGGATAATTGATGAATCAACCCACTAGTCTGGGTCATGGCCTTGAAAGCCAAAGTGGTGATGGTTTTCGCGAAAGACCTCAATGTGATTATTCTGGATGTTGCCCAGGACCTGAGAATAGCTTCTCGCACAAGGATTGGCTGTTTGTAGACTGGTTTCCAGTGACCTGTGACGATGAGGCTCCCGGGCCGGGTGCTGTCATGCGAGTCAGCTTCTGATGCCATCTCCTTGGAAGGATTGGACTTACGCCAGGAAACTCAGGAAACTGGCGAGTTGTCGTTGCTGACTTGGCGGCGTCATGGCCAGGGTCCTCAGGAAGTTGTCGGCGAAACGAGAGTCCTGTGATGGGCGGTGCTCCAAAAAGTTGCGAACTGCAGCTCCCGTCAAAGCAGGCGATGAAAACTGAGCAGCACGCTCTACAGCATCATCGAAATCATGGTCGGGAACAGCAAGCTGATTAGCTTTGTCTTGGACAGCTGATTTCGCGGTGATGGAGGGGAGCGCGGCATCGACAAGAGCGTTCAGGACGTCCCATTGAGTCGTTTCCAAGAAGTCTGAAGGCGGTGCCGCAGGCAGCGCTGTAGGCACGGGAGCATCGTCTTGTCGAGCAGCCATACCGAACTGTGCAGAACTGTCTTTGGAAAGCTGGAATTAGGCGATGCAGGATTTGGGGGACTTAATAAGGCCCCGGAAATTGGGGCCATCAGATCCCACGAAAGGGTAGCTTGGGCAAGGGGAACTGCATTGCGGCGATGATAGACCTGGTTGCTTGCCCTACTGGTGCTCAACCTACCTACGTTAGGTATGGGCGGAGCAGGGGAAGGCCAGGCCTCGGAACAGCACAGACAACCCCGGCAGTTTTGACCGGCGTCGTTGCGCGTTGTTGCGTTGTTGCGTTGTTGGTGGAGGCGTAATCTGGTGGCCGTCGTCCCCACACTATTGCATGCCGGCACAGCTCGTTGAAAGAAGTATATCGAATTCTCTGGCTGGGTTGGTGTACCTTACGGGAATATCTAGCCTTCTCTAAGTCGAGCCCGTCCCGTAGCATCATCTCCTTGGTCTCCCAATTGCCAAAGTCAACCTTTCGCCCTGTTGCCATTTGTCAGTTGCCAGCCGTAAAGACCCGACGGCGGTCGACCCGAGCCATGTTTCGACATGCTCAAGATCTTCCATCTTGTCCAGCGCCAGGATCATCTCGACTAGAGTGGTCATCTTGATCTGTCACGCTGCTGCCAGCCCATTTCGGCACTAGTTTGCGATGGGGAAACGCGGGGTTTCCTTTCAGAAGACAAGAGCTCCAAGCAACTGCCTCGGCCGGAACGCCCTGACCTTCCCCGGCTCCAATTTGCAACGGAGTCGGCGGAAAGAGTGGACCGGCCGGAGGCACGAAGTACTTGCTAAAGCTGGCCTAACTTTTTGCCGGTACCTCCTTACATCCAGACCATGCAAGGCAAAGTAAACACTACACCTTTCATATCCTTGTGGGCGGTATGGAAGGCCTGCATGTGTCAACGACGGATATGGTGTCTGGCTGATGACCTCATCCCAATGCTTTCTTTATCAGAACTCCCGCATTGCAGCTTTCATAAGGTAACTCATCCCCCTCGCCCCGTACGCCTTGTATGCCATGCTGGTCTTGATAGTGTAGTTAGCAAAATGTAGTCCGATGTAATAGCATGGCCGTCATTTATGCGGGGTCGGCCCCCACTAGATTGGCCCCTAATTGATCTAGAACCTCAACGAACAAGGCCCCACTACCTCATTCATATATCCTCGAAATTGCCCAAGCAACCTGAATGAACTGGAGCTACGACTTCCCGTCCTCAACCAAATCGATAGCACCATGGAAATGGCACGGGTTCTCGTTGTTGGTTATGGTGGAATCGGCACCATGGCAGCCTTGAACCTCGAAACTGGTGGAAAGGCTGCCGTGACAGCAGTCTTGCGATCCAACTATGCCGCCATCAAGAACTCTAGCTTCATCATTCATTCAGTTGATCATGGAGAAGTCAGAGGCTTCCGGTCTAGCGAGAGTAGGCCCGTGGCTCTTAGGCTCAGAACTCCATACTTTACTTTTGATACAACTCTTTCTGCCGTTCCAGATGTCTCTAAGCCTGACATTCCTCATTTCGACTACGTTGTTTGTGCCACAAAGAACGTCTCAGATATGGGAAATATCCGTCGTCGATTTGGTTCGGCCAGCCATCGCTTCGGGCCACACCACCATTGTGCTTATCCAGAATGGTCTAAACATTGAGGAGCCCCACTAGCGGCTTTCCCTGACAACGTTATTATCTCAGGCATCAGCATGTGCGGCTCCTCCGAGACAAGCCCGGGTGTCATTGAGCATAAGCTCTCAGATCATCCTGGTGTAGCGCCGTTTCGTAACGGGGGAGGTGCTGCCGATCGAGCTCGTGACTTTGTTGCTCGCTACGGTGCTGGTGGTCGCTGTGAGTGCCGGTTCGATGCTAACGTCATGTTTTCACGCTGCCGTAAACTTCTTTACAACGCTGTCGTCAACCCAGTATGTGCGATTACTGGACTTGACTCTAGCGAGATGAAACTTTACCCTAGTCTTTTGGGTCAAATCGTCTGACCAGCGATGAAGGAGGTTCAAGCGGCAACTGCAGCTTATGGTCATCAACTCGCGGATGAAACAGTTGACCAGATGACCGCCTCTGATCCCATCGAGTCACACATTGCGCCGAGCATGCTCGTCGATGTGCGAAAGGCTAGTCCTTCTTCCCTCTTATTCAGCCGAGGGATTGACCCGACTGACTTGATTTCGGAAAAAAGGGGCAGTATATCGAGTTTGAGAATCTTGTGGGAGAACCTCTACGAGCCGCACAAGCGCGACAAGTATCCACGCCTGTCCTCAACAACCTTTATTTCCTTTGCCAGAGTTACCAGTGGAAGACGAAAGAGAAGCGAAGCCTGTGAAAAAAGAGGATAAATCATCATCCACTTGCCCTAACATATCCCAGGTATCCCCGGAACAAGTAACTCCAATATCTTCATGCATGGGCTTCATTATTACTCAAAATATAATCACTCAGGCTCAAACCAGAACTCGTACTCGTTGCCGCCCCCGAAGTGAGGACTGGGATTCTTCAGCATGAGCATGAGCATCATGATCAAGTCGTGCTGGCGTGAATGGATGTTTTCGATGGGGTGACGTTTCAACAGCCTCAACGAATTCCACCGAAAGCCCTCGTTGAACACACCTAATTCACACTTACTGCGGCCATGGTGTATTCCAGTTGCTTCTACCACATCGCACAACGTCTCTATTTCCAAGCCCCTCGTCTCCGTTAGCTTCGCAATCTTTTCTTCGCATGAGTAGCCTGCAACTTCTCGCATCCCGAGTCCTACGCCGGAACTTTTCAGCCAACGATTTCACACCGGCGTGGTACGTGTACGCTTCGGACAGTGTGTTGATCGGGCTTGCGTCTCACGGGGTGTATCTCCCCACTGAACTGGGACCAAACCAACACACAGAGATTTCCTGAGTAAAGTTTTTAAGAAACCTAACCAGATCTACGGCAGATGTAGAGAAGGCATTCGGAGAATTGATGGACTGATCAATTGAGCACCTAGCTAAGTGATAGCGACGGAGTAATTAAATTGCCTGACTCCTCCGTAAAGAGCCACGAATGCAAAAGGCACAGAGTGGGAGCCAGTGTCGTCTTGTGATAGCCACAAAAGAAACAGTAAATTCGAATTGGGCTATAAACCATCATGCTACTATATCTCAATCCTCGTTCGAGAGCACAATCCCTCCTGCATTGCCGCCCCTTTCACGGCGCCCTGAGTTCTTATAAATATACCTCTCAAAACACTGATTCCACTGCCTGGCTCGTCATAATTCAGATTCCTATACATTGACATCATGCCACCCAAAATTTAGCGCCAACGCCGTTCCCATTCCAGTGCCCCAATGTCCCATTCCAACCATGCTCCAGTCCATCCAAGGTACAATTCCATTGTCCGAGCTAGTCTCGAGACGGGGACGAGATGTCGGAGAAACGTCTGTACCAGAACCTCCGAGAGGTCCTTTCTGTAGTGTACATAATATACTATACTTTAGTCGCCGTCGATGGTATCGCTAGGATTTGAGTCTATGGCAAAGCCAATAGACAATCACGTATATAACCGAACGAAAGAAAAATCGAAGAGTTAGGGGGGTGGACTCATGATCTCGTTTGTCGAAGACAAGTCGAGGATGAAAGCCCAGCTGTACAGTATTGGCTGACGAGTTCTGTGATCCCTCATTCAACCGGTCGTATCCGCTGCGGAATTAGGCGAGTTGGTGCCCTTATGCCTTCTGAAAAAAGGTAGATCCTTTATCCTGAACCTGCTCGACTTTTTCTTCAGCGTTTTGCCTTCAGCCTTCCCAAGGCTGCCACCGTTTGAGAAGTTTGAGTGCGTTTCTTCCTCCTCCGGATAGTGGCTGTCGTGATGGATAGTCACCGGGGAATCCTTCAAGCTTGGAGCCGAAATGTTGATCCCAGGAACGCCGATAGGGTGCTCCCCTGAGTCCCCACTGACAATGCTTGTGCCGCGTGTGCTTGGTGACATGGGCATTTTGCCAGTCGTCGCGCTCGTAGCTTGCGATGCCCAGTCCCCAGAAAAAGCCCCAGAAACACTTCCCTCGGTCGTTTCGCTGATGCGTTGTTTGGCTGACGGAAAAGTCTTTGCATCGGGGAAGCTGTCTCCCCTATCGCGACAGTGGAAGGGGTCACTATTCGCGAGCTCCCTCACCGCATCGAATGAAGAGACAGACCCATTAGCCTGGCTTCGACCCAGCGTATTGGGGGCCTCTGCATAGGTCACTGTAGGCTGACTTGAAAGAGGTGATGGTTCTTGTCCTTGCGGCTCTTCATCCTCGTGAGAAGCGGAATTGGGGATCTCCAGGTGGGCTACCGGCGTACTATCAGAATTCCTGTCCACGTCCTCGGGCAGCGTCTGTGCTACGGCTTGCGCCTGCGCTGCGGGCGGCGTTGCAGGCTGCGTAACAGACTCTACGAGGTTCTTATCCGTCGGCGTCTCAAAGCTCATGGTTCTAGGAGAGAGCGTGCCTTCCTTCATGAGACGTTTCCGGGTAGGATCCTCTTTCAACTGCTGCTTAGCCTTCTCTTCCTGGAGTTTGAGCTCGAAGAGGCTCTTATTATATTCGAGCTCCTCAACAGTGTATTGCATGGCAGGCATAATGTCGGCAACACCCTGGAATAGGGGGATCGCAAACAAATTCATGAATCCTAGCTGCGATTGTGCCATTTTGGCCGGCTCCTTGCTCGGCGGGGCAATCAAAGAGCTTGGGATTTCTAACTCAGCTTCCATCGTCGCCTGACGAGCAAACTCATCAGCCAGAATGTGCATCCACGACACCGCTGTAGCATGGTTCCGCGCCTAGACAGTGTTAGTAAGCGAATCAAGCTCACAATATCATCAAAACATACCACATTACTGATGTCGGCACATTTAATCAGGAGTGAACAGGCTAAGGCCTTGTTCTCTTCCAACTGTCGACCATTCCAACCGTCAATGCAATCGTTTTCCTGCAGCTTTTCCTGAACATCGCCAAGTTTCTTCATATAGTCGAAATGCAATTGCATGTCCGTCGCCAGTATAGAGCTGATCATCAAATTGCGCATCTTGCCATCTTCGAAGGCAGCCGGCCAGTATCGTCGCAGAATCTGAGAGTAAGCGGCACAATGGAAGGATTCCAGAACGGAGCGGTCGTTGTAAAGTTGAGCGAGGGGAGCATTGAGCTTAACAAGAAAACCATTGTTGACACCAGGATGCCCGACATCGTGGCCAATAGCGGTGATGAGCAGGGTCAACGCCTCAAACGGGCTAATGAGGGATGCCATGGGTGACTTTTCCGGAACCGTCTCTGCGAGTTCGTCCGCAGGATACGGTGGGAAAGCGCCGATACGAGTCAGAAAGTGAAAAGTTGCCTGTAACACGTCCACAACGTGACGGAAGTTGTGATATGGAACAAAATTGTTGTAGGCAGAACGGCATTCCACTAGGTAGCTGACAAGTTGATCTGTGACGTAGTTAGCAAACGGGCGGCTGCAGGCTGCCGAAGCGGTGATCAAAGCCATGGCTTACCTGCTGGGATGCGGTAATGCTCAAGTTCGGGCATTGACAGCGCATGTCGAAACATTTCCATAGCTGCAACTAACAGTTCGTCATCGTTGAAGTCGTGGGCACAGAAGTGCCACTCAGCGACGGCCATGGCAATTTCCCCTCTCCTCGCGGTTGACACGGCGATGGAGGCATGCACGAGCTGATCCTGGGTAGGGGTCAGGCGACATATGCCGTTCATCAGGCCCGAAACCATGGCTTCACGAAGATATGCAAACGGCTTCTCATCACTCACGCCAACCCAGGATCGTTTCCGCCCTTGTCTGACTTCTAGCAGAGCCTGTTGTTCCTTTGCCGCATCTCTATGCGCTCGATAGGCGCAAATTTCCAGGCTTGCCATACATTTTGAGTCCATCGGCCGGATAACCACATCGACAGCGCCAAGGTCGAGGCACCTTCGAATCAATGGACGGTGAGAATTCAGCTCATTTAAGCTGTTGACCTGCTCCACAGCGCCGTCGGTCATACCCTCTGTCGCAGAACCATCTGTCTCTGTACCACTAATGACGGCGATTGGAACCACAAGCTTGGACATGCCCCGGAGACGGGCCTCAGTGTGCACTTTTTGCAGGAGATCCAACCCGTAGAGATCTTCATCTGGAGTGTGAATACCGACTTCATCGCTGGTCGCATCGCTCGAGGGCAAGGGGGATGAAGCTCGTGTTCGCTGGTCGTATGGTTGATCGAATAAGACTATCGTCGGCTTCATATCGAACATGGATCCTTCCTGCAGTTCAAAGAGCTTTGACATGCAATCAGCACCCGAGGCGCAGACGTAAACTAGACAGCCTGTTAGCAGCCAGAAACAATGGCAGGAGTGAAGAGCGGCCCGTTCACGCACCATCACCAAAGGTATCTAAGAGAGGTTGGATTTCTTCTCGAGCATTGTCAACCTCCCAGTGGGAATCACCGTTCGCAAGGAGCTTCTGAGAACGGTCGCGGGGAGCGCGAACGAGTCTCTGCTGGCGAACATTGTGGTTGACATAAATGACGTGAAAAGCGGCACGGTCCATGGCGAATATGGAGAGCTACCAGTCTCACGACTGGAGCACCGGGGCCGCTTCGGGCTATCGTATTTCTCTGCCAAGGGGCAGGGATCGGGAGAAAACAAGTATCTCGACAGACAACAGGACGGGAGGTCAGATGACGGAGGCTATCGGCGGACTTGCGTGAGTCGTCTAGACCACACTCTCTTTTCAGGATTGGCGCGCTTGGGTGTCCTCCTCCTCCTATGACCCTTCGACAATCAAGTCGGACAAATGCAGATACAGCTCAAGCTTCAAACCGCATTTGAGTCGATTGTATACTACACAAGCTCCAGTGATGGGATGTCAAGATTTCGCGAGCCGGGCGACTATCGACGGATAGGGACGTCGCAATCGATGAAGAGCCACAAGTCGAGTTACAGCGGTGAAGGTCGTTGAGTTCGTGGAAATGTTGGACGAAGACGACCAAGCCAGAGCGACGGGAGGAGAGAACAAGGTTGGTGTTGCGGTTTCGCAGGGACGGAAGTAGTCGGCAGACGACAGGACGGCTTCTTGAACTTGGTTAGAACGTCGAAGCTGCAAGTTGAGAGGCAAAGGTCAGCAAGGAAAAGATCGGCGGGAGGACGATCGTAGACGAAGCCGGTTTGGAGGGTGGGAGTAGCAGTGGGCGAGGAGGCGACGAGCTCACCACCCTTGGCGCGCAGCAGTGTAAGAAGAAAAGAGGCTGAGCGCGAGGAACGAGGAGGCAGGGTAGATGAAGGAATGATAGGTGGATGGAGCGCTCTTAGATGGGTTGGGAGGGACAGAGTGAAGATGGGAATGGGAATGGGAATGACATGACGGGGCGGGAAGGGCGTTGCGCGCGAGTGCAAGTGCGGAAATTTGTTAGGGAGAGACGGGATCGTCTTGTGGGTGTTTGGGGCCAAGCAAGAGCACCGTGAACAGAGCGAGCACGCGTGCGCAAAGATGATGGTATCAGAAGCGACGGGATCCTTTTTTCCCTCTCCTCTCTCCCTCTCTCTTTGACTCTCGACTTACCTGAGCAACAGGAGAGGCTGGTTTCTGTGGTGTGGAGAGATGGCAACGACAGTGAGCTCGTTCTCAAATGTGAAGTCCAAGGATGAAAGGTATCGACGACGATGAAGAGGAGAAGGAGGACGACGACGACGACGACAACGACTATGACAATGACTTAGAAAGCCAAGTTGGAGCAAGGCCGAACTAAGATCAGCGAGCGTACTGCCGTGTTCGCTGCACCTGGACAAGCGTGGCAAAACGTGGAGAAGTAGCCGTCGGCAAGTATGTGCCTTGTTCTAGTCGAATATGGTTCAGGCAGGGCCACTGCAATGCATGCTGTAGTGCCCGAAGACAAGCCAAGAATTATTAAGACACGGCAAATGGGGACCGGGGGGGGGGGG
>JAMYIC010001646.1:3930-19385 GCA_024112705.1 Microcera coccophila
TCATTCGATACAACACCTGATGCAGAGCGGCAAATTGCGATCCTCGGGAGCTTAACGAAGGAGGGTACTCAAAATAACCCCAATTGCCTTCGCAGTAGCTGGAAAGAGGAGACTCAGACAAGGTATCGCCCAAAATGATTTCCAGGCGCCACAAGCCGGCACCCGAGCTCTCCCTTAATCCCTAACGTATCTTATTAAGTGATGCCAGAAAAGAGGCTTCTAGGCCAGCTAACGGTAACTAGAGCCGACAGAACTTTGCTTAGAGCCTTCTAAGGTATTAAACTTCCCAATCACCTTTCCCATACCAAGTCTTCGAGAAAACGAAGGTCCCCAACGACGTAAACTAGAGCAATCCTATCATCGTTTATCAGATCAGCTTAGTTCAGACTTGACATATAGAACCTGCCATTCTGTCTATCTACGACTTGTCGTCTCGAAACTAGATGCACTAGTCGTTTCTTTGCAAACTGAGTATCCTCTCCCACAGATCCTAAGGTCTGATTGCAACTCCGATTATGCTTTTTGATCAAAAATGGAAAAAAACGAAATTGCGAACAATCCACAACTCTCAATACTGTGGCAGCTACTCTCAGTAATCGAGCAGGCGGAAGTGAAACAATCTATGGCCGTCTGACGGGTGGGTATATTCTCAAAAGAGATTGGTAACTCTCTTCCACACCACTAAGGGAGCTGACAGCGAGAAGTCCTATCTATAACAATATGAGACAAGTAAACATACGAAGACATCTTTCTCTGCTCCAGATCTCCCGTACCAATCCTCCTCCGGTTCCACAGAACGTTGTTCCGTCTTATGAAAGTGTACAACGTACTGGTGCTTGTGATACTGTATGAGTTTCAATGGGAAGTTCCAACTCATAGACAAAACAGAGGTCCTATTGACACGGAAGCTTTTTGCGCTGGGGAAGGATCAATCTTATGCCAACCTGACTGAAACGTGAACATGTAATGCGGCATACGAGCCTCCTGCCTGTGCCGATAAGTGATTTGGTATGCAATGCTGAGTAATGGTATTGGGAAATATTTAGGAAATTGGGTCCATAGTCACACTCTCTTAGCCACATTCTTTGCGATCCCGTTCAAGTTATGCAGGTGAGAGCGCTTCGTAATTAGAGATTTATGACAGCTCCATGTTCGGTACGAACTCCTGGGACATTTCTCTTGTGGGGACTTGGTCTGATCACTACTAAAATGCAGCTGAGTTTCGTCATCGATTTGCAATTGAGCTTCAGAAGTCGGGGAGGGGGTGTGACCGACTGTGTTACACAGCATAGGGGGACCGCTTCCGCTTGGCTAATATCCAACAGATGACCCAATGACCTCGGACTTCTCCAGGCTACGACGGAGTAGGAAAGATGACAAAGGACAGGAAGAAAACCACTCTTCAGCTTTGCCCCCGATGTGGGCCTACGCGGGCCCATTGCCAGGTGGTCTACTGCAACATTTACGATAGTCTCTCGTATAGCATGCCGCTACCATGATTGACCTGAGACGCACGTCTTTCGGACGTCTTTCCCACGCATACAATTAACAAGGGAAAATGATTGCCGCATCCACAGTCTGCATCATCAATCCCGAGACATGTTCCATCATTGCCTGAATAGATGGCAAGCCAGCTGGACATGGCGCGGCCATCGCGTACCCGTGTCTTTCAGCGGCACAAGGCAAGGCTTGCAGGTGTCCGAACCCCTGGACGTCAATCACCAACAAGTACCGATGGTGATGGCACATCGGCGTAGCATGTTGGCGGATTCCGATCGTATTCTCCAAGACCAGGGTCACATTGTCGAGTTGGGTACGCCCCGGGAACTATGGGAGAAGGGGACGCTTCATGGCGAGTTCCGGGCCATGTGCAAACAGACTGGGGAGCGAGATCACCTCGGGCGGGTGATCTGCCGCGAATGTAAATTAGTGTGGGTGTAAAAGATGATCAGATAACCTCACCGGTACCTCTTTTGGAATAGCTGCAGTGATCGCCTTGTCCACCCCACAATCAATTTACAGTCGGGGGGATATGCAGCTCAAGTCTGGCCATGATCAACTCGAGATTAGGAATACCGGTACCCCTCCTTGAATCTTGCATGAGCGGAGATGATCTAAACGAGCTCTCCGCGGCAACACCCCACACGGAGTGCAACGATAAGGCTGTTAGTGTATACAGGGGGCCAGTTCCATGATCTTACACCACCGGCGTCATGGTGCAGCGTGGGGCTTTGTTGCACATGCAGCGTCAGCAAGCTCCCAAACCTGCTCGGAGGCGGGGTATCTTGCTGGCAAAGATGCTGTTGACCTCTTGGAGTATTCTGAAGCTTCGAGATAGTCTGTGGACATTCAAGCTAGTTCTTCATTTCCCCCTCCTACGCTTGTACGCACTTGTCCCGATCTGTTGAGACAATACCGGCGGCAAACCCCCGCAGAATGAACTATCAACGCATGGCAATTGAGGAGGAGTCGCCCGAGGAAGTTGGCGCCCTCATCCGGTACAACTTGTCAGAAAGCGCTATTTCTGACCAGACTCTTGAGGACTTGGGTATTTCCATCCCTCGAAATCTACCGCTCGGCTATACGGAACACCAAGGCAGCAGGAAGATTCGCGAGATTGTCGCCGGGGCATCTGACGGGGTCCTCACCGCCGACGATGTCATCGTCACTGCCGGTGCATCGGTAGCCTTGTTCATCGTTGCGACTGCTCTCCTGGGGCCCCGAGACCACTTGGTCGTCATTCGGCCCAACTACGCGACCAGCTTGGAGACGCCACGGGCTATTGGATGTTCCATCAGCTATGTCGACCTCGACTTCGAGGCCGAATATGTCCTGGACACGGCCAAGGTTATCGCCGCCATCCGCCCGGGTGTCACCAAGCTGATTAGTATCTGTTCGCCAACCAACCCGACCGGCACCGTGTGCGACCTCACCACCATGGAAGAGCTTGCGATGCTCGCCGATGTGAATGGCTGCAATCTCCTTGTCGACGAAACCTACGCAGAGCTCATCTACGATGAGACGGCTGCCGCCGACGACCATTCTTCCCGTGCCTCTGGACCCTTTCTCGAGGCAGCGACTGGTCTGGGAAGCGAGGTTATCAGCGTATCGTCCATGTCCAAGGTCTACGGCGTGCCGGGGATACGGATCGGATGGCTGGCGACAAAAGACAAGGCCCTTCTGAAAAAGTTTTTAGCCGCCAAAGAACAGATTAGTATCAGTGGCAGCGTGTTGGACGAGTACATAGCCGAGCAGATCTTATCGCGTCGGGACGAGCTCCTGCGCAAAGCCAAGGCGGAAATGCTGCGTCGGAGAGACTACATCGCGGCGTGGATGGAGCGTGAAAGCGATTTCTTTGAATGGGTGCCTCCTCAAGCTGGCGTCATGTGCTTCATTAAGATGAAGAAGAGCATGCCGAATGGACCAGCAGAGTTCTACAGACGGCTGCTGGAAGAGCACGGCGTCTACGTTGGACCGGGGCGTTGGTTTGAGATGGATGATAGGTTCTTCCGCTTGGGATTTGGCTGGCCGACATGGGAGGAACTCGAAGCTGGCATGTCGGCTATATCCAAGATGTTCCGAACATGATGGTCGGCGCCGTGACCGGCATTTAGTGTTCAAGCGGAATGGAGACCCCTTTGACTGCCGGCTGAACTGTCGCGTATAGAGCTTGCATGATAGATACACATACGGCGTAGTCACTAAATGCTATCATTCTTTTTTGCAACTTGATCTACTATAGGCTTATCCTATCCTCTAGATTCAGAAATGCAGTCGTAGGATGAGATTTCCATGGCATGAGGCGTAAAGATATCCTCCGAATATGTGACGACTGCCTTCTCGATCCCATACTGTGGAGCCGCGTTATCTTCCCATCTTATTAAGGACTTGGCGTTTCCTTGGCATGTACAAAATCACGCGCAGTAGACTGGCGTCCCGACAATCGTACGATGGCTGCTGGTCAGAGAATCCAACCCGCTGTCTCAGGCCGAGCATGTCAGCCTGGAGGGACAATGATCGGAGGGATCTACCGGTAGAAGGCGGGAAAACTCCCGATCGAGAAATGGCTGCGGCATATTGGCAGTATCCCTGCCTTACCGGGGAGCTTGTGCAGCCAATCAGTCTGGTTGGCCCTCCAATTATCGACTGAGGCTAATGCATGTGGTGATGCGTTGAAACAAATGTGGCTGGCTGGCTGGCTGGCTGGCTGGCCCTCTTGCGTGTCCTCAATAGGGAGACGGGGCCTCACCGCACTCTGGCTGACCCGGACTCTCGAGACACTGAGGCCCAATGTCTCTCCCGATAAGCTTCAGTCGGTCGAAGCTTCGTGTCTCGCTCGGGGGGGGTCCACGGGGACGCGATAACGAACCCTCAAACAAATTTTGTATACGTGTGTGTCACAAAGTCGATCACGCAAGCGGATTTATGCAGCTGACTCACCTTAAACAGGATAGACGCCGTGCACAAGGACACCTGGCTTTAAGTTGTGTGCAAGGCTGGGATGGTGGTGTCGATCTGTCACATCAAACTTTCCCGCCTCATTTCACCCGCCCAGCCCAGCCCAGCCCAGCCTAGCCTATTTGTTCCCGCTGCTGCTTCGCAGATCCGCGGAAATTAATATCATTAGTGAAAAAGATACACTTTTCCCTTTGTAACACATGTCTTTTCTTACCATCGACCTCCCGGCAGCACCCCAAGCAAATACCTCGCGGCCCCGAGCCCGCCCGACCAAGCGAAAATGCCGTCGAAATGGCCTGCCGTGCTCATCTTGACCGTCACCGAACTCGGGGACACCATAACCACCAGCGCCAGGCTTTTTCTGTTTGAGCAATCGATCTGCCGCGCCTATTACCGGATTAGGGATCCCGCCCTGATCGCGCCGGATGGGAGCTTGGAGGAATATCGGTGCAAGGACGATTCTCTACAGGCCGATCTCTCGATGGTGTACGGACTATTCGACGTAGTGACGTTGCTTTGTGGTAAGAGTTGCAGCCTCCGCGAGTCCTTGTTCGCTGCGTCGTGTCCCGTCTTTATTCACTCCGTCTGCACAGGTCTAGTGGCGACGCCGGTATATACGCGATTGACGTCTACCGTAGGCCTGCGCTATATCCTATGCATCAACATCTGCAGCATGGCTGTCGGCGCCTTATTCGTCACGCTAGTGTGTTAGTACCCTCTTCCCTTCTCTTCTCTTCTCCTCTGGGCTTTCCCCTGCTTTTAAAGTGGGCGACTGATGATGTACAAGGTTTTTCCCAAGTGGACATTCGCTGGATTTGGCTGACCGGGCTCCTCGACTTCATCGGGGGCGGAAGGCCGGTTCGCAGCAGCTTGCTATACACCCATATTGCCGACGTAGTGCCACTGGATCTCTTGTAAGACCAAGACAAATTGTTCCCCATCACCACTCCCTCTGGCCCTTTTCTGACCTGGGCCTGCACAGGAGCGAGACGCTTTACCGTCTCAGCACCATCATCCTCGCGACGAGCTTCCTGGGCACGTTGCTCGGCGCCTCGCTTTTGAACGTAAACGTGTGGCTACTCTCCGGCCTTGGCATCGGCGTCAGCCTGCTTGCCCTTCCTCTCATTTTGCTGCTGGATTCACCGCGCCGTACGGGAAGCCAAGCCCAGACTTCCCTCGGCCAGGAGTCTCGGCCACGCTATACCGCGTTGCCGCAGGAGGAAGAGGTGGAGCTTGCGTCGCTGGCGGATTCGGAGTATGCATCGTCGACTCCGAAGCGAGAGCCGTCGTTGACTCTCTCCGCCATAATCAGGGAGGCCTCCACTTCCTTCAGCCTCCTCATTGAGCTGCTTCGAGATCCCTTGACGCGCATAACGATGCTCTTGTACCTATCCGAGGAAAGCGTGATATACATCGTGATTGTGTTCCCGCAATGGGCAACGAAGCGCTTTGGTTGGAGTCTTGCCGAGGCCAACGCCATCTCGTCCTTCCAGATCGTAGCCAACGGGCTGGTGTTGCTCTCCTTGCCGTACATCTCCCGGATGATCCTGCGGCCCATGTTGAGGTCTCAGCAGCTTGTCGATCTTTGGGTCATCAAAAGCAGCCTCATCTTGAACATGGTCGGCATCTTTTGCGCGGGCATCGCTCCAGTGCGCGCCTTGTACATCATGTCTCTGTTTGTCTTCAACTTGGGCTCGGCACTGCCTGACGCGTTCCGCTCCTTCGTCACCAGCACGACGCGCAACGAGGAGGAGGTCGAAAGATTATACATGGGCATTAGCATGGTCCAGACCATCGCCGGCTTGCTCGGCACTACGGTATGGAGCGCTGCGTTTTCCGCTGGCATGCGGTATGGAGGTACTTCCCTGGGAAGAATCCCCTTCCTTGCTGCCGCCGGGTGTTATGGCATCTCATTATGGCTGAATGGCGTGATGCGCAAAATGGCCGCGAAACGACGGCTAGAATCTGCAAATGTTGCTGAAGAGTAACGAAGAATCTTCCACTGCGGGGAACGCACGTTTGGACGGTGAATGAGTATCATATTTATATTAGACATATGTTAGATTCGTGAACCGGGTTTGCGCTTAGAACTCTTTCTCGCATTCCCGTACGGTGTTCAAAGTCTATCGTTACAGTAGTGCTTCTGTCTTATCCGCAACCTTGGCTGGTCTTAGACAGCAAGCATAGTGCTACGTTCCCCCGATACAAAACCCGGCTCGGCAGCACTGCGTTCGCCATTGTGCTGAAGGCGGCCTCCCCGACGAAAGCGGACGCCAAAATGGGAGCACGGATTATGTCCACCTCATTCTAGAACCCAAGTATGAGGGGCGGTAAAAACACTGTCGGCTGCAATAGGTACGTGATACTATAGTTCTATGAAACTGGGTCACTATGTTCAGGCAATCACTGGCATCGGGAACATCATTTGTTTGCTTTCTTACATACAAGTAGCTAGATTGAATCATTGATTTGGATATAATCACAAGACTCTCGCTCCGCGCATGAACCAACTCATCTATACAGTGTCGAGGAATGTAACGACTTCAGAGTGGCCTTTTCGCTCTGCGCAGTCTCGAGCAGTTCGATCTTTTCTATCCCTGATGCTTTTGTCTGCGCCTCTCTCAATTAAATAGGCCACAACCTCTAGATTCCCATTCTCCGCAGCCTTATGCAAAGGCGTGCCGAGACCCATAAACGGATAGAGCCTCTGCGAATCAAGATGGTTCTCATACATCAAGGAATTCAAGGGTGCGCCTTTTTCAACCAGGATAGTGACGACTTCCAAGAATGTTGAAGGAGTTCACCCTTTTGCACATCTGCATACTCAAGGAGCTTCGTCAGTACATGAAGCGGGGCATCTTCAACTGCATAGGATAAGGGGGTGAGATCAATACATGTCTGCTTGTTGGGATCTGCCCCGTGATTGATGAGCCACAGTGCCATCTCTTCATCTTTGACAGCATGTCTGTATACCATGTAAGATTTGCTGAGTTTCTTTGACAGTATTCAAGACTTACCCCAAGATGCTTGGTATTGTTTCAGCCTGAGGTTTGTTTATATCCCATCCCTTCTGCAGAAAAGTGGAAAGGGCATTCTTCGATTTAAACTTTACTGCTTGCATAGGCAAGGTATAGTTCAAAGTCATATCAAAATCCAGTAGCGCTGAAATAAACTCAACCTTTTCTTGCCGAATTGCTTCTGTCATTACGGCAGAGAGATTGCCTAGATTGACAAAGTCATTGGTATGCGAGTCAAGATAATCTCGAGTAATTCTTCGGAAGGTGGGTAGATCGTCGGAAGATACCAACATCTTCAGCTGATCAATGACGCCATCGGGTATACGATGAGGGAGTTCGATTAAGATAGCAGGGTTCAAGGGATGAGGGAGGCGCACGGTGTAGAAGAAGGAAGAGTCTCAAGCGGGTGTCTAGGGTAGCTGAAGGAAGTGGACTGAACCTCTACGTAACTGTTCCTAAGATTACATAATCCGGGTCTAGAGGGTTCCGAATATGGTATAGCGTCTGAGGCTAAATTTAGAAACAGTCTAACCTTGAGCTCCTATTATGGATCTGAACCTGACCAATGGGATGCCGCTATTGTGCTGCAAGTAGCCAATGAGAGTCGCTTAATGACGGCATGCCTGCAGAGAGTTCTCGACCAACGTTGAAGCCTCCGGTTTGTTTGCACCGGAATAGGCAAGACTGTTATGTTTTTACAAAGGAAATGAAGATACTCGATTGTCGTCAAAAGGCGATGTGTGATGTTTTGCGGATTTATTCACGTAGCATCCTCCAGAGATACTAACCCGATATACGATAATATTACGGAGTTATCGGGCTTTAATTTTTCTCACCGTTGCCGAATTTTGCTGGTCTAACCCAAACAAAAGCCCCCGAACCGCGGTCGCAGCAGCTTCTTACTTTCGACTCCTTATTCTCTCGTTCATCCATAGCCGACTATCTCTTCGCGTCGCGCGTGAATCCCGCTACCACCACCACAATGTCCGCCTCCCCTGCCGCTCTGGTCCAGGCCGCCACCCAGAAGCAGCCTGAGGGTCTTGACCTCTACTCTCGCTTCGCGCTTGCTGGTGCCCTGGGCTGCTCCGTCACCCACGGTGCCTTCACCCCCGTCGATGTGTGCGTCGCCCAGTCAACTGCGGCTCCTCTATCGCTCACTGACACTCTCACAGCGTCAAGACCAAGATCCAGCTTGATCCGGCTACCTACAGCCGTGGTATGATTGGCAGTTTCCGCCAGGTCATCCAAAACGAAGGCGCCGGCGCCCTCTTGACCGGCTTCGGCCCGACCTTTACGGGTTATTTCATCCAAGGAGCCTTCAAATTTGGCGGTTATGAGTTTTTCAAGAAGCAGTCCATCGACATTCTCGGTATCGAAAATGCCCGCCAAAACCGTGCTGCCGTCTACTCCGTCTCCGCTGCCTGTGCCGAGTTCTTTGCCTCCATTGCTCTCTGCCCTCTCGAGGCTACCCGCATCCGTCTCGTCTCTACACCGGGCTTCGCCAACGGATTGATTGGCGGCTTCAGCAGGATTCTCAAGACCGAGGGTGTTGGTGCTTTTTACTCCGGTTTTGGCCCTATCCTCTTCAAGCAGTGCGTTGATCTCGATAAGAAGAAGAAGCTTGATGACCTACCCAAGCAACGAAAGCTGACACATACGCAGGGTCCCCTACACAGTCACCAAGTTCGTCGCTTTCGAGAAGATTTCTGAGGCCATCTTCGCCAACTTCGACAAGCCGAACATGTCGGGTGGAGCCCAGACCGCCGTCAACTTGGGATCTGGTCTTCTGGCTGGTTTCGCTGCTGCTATCGTCTCTCAGCCCGCTGATACCATGCTGTCCAAGATCAACAAGACCAAGGGACTGCCTGGCGAGAGCACCGTCTCCCGTCTTGTCAAGATTGCCGGTGAGCTTGGGGTCCGTGGTTCCTTCGCTGGCCTTCCTACTCGTCTCTTCATGGTTGGTGGTCTTACTGCTGGTCAATTTGCCATCTATGGTGATATCAAGAAGGTTCTTGGTAAGTCTGCTTTGTCCCATTTTGTCCTGTAACAAAACTGACGCCTTCTCCTTAGGTGCTACTAATGGTGTCGAGATTGCCAAGTAAACAACGGCCCTGAAAATGTCATTGAAATATATTTAATCTAAATGGGAAGAGAATAGATTTATCATAGATACGGATAGAGTTAGATTTATATTTAGATTAGACTTGGATCAGTGACGGATTTTGTCTTCTTCACTTTGTTCCTAACCCGTTCAGTCTACCTCATAATAAAGCGTCGGAATGAAATAGCCAGAGAGTAAAATACTTGCGGCCCAAAGTGAGATAATTGCAAGTCGCGTACGCCTTAAACGCACCCCTTCGAGCTCTGAGCAGATCAGGGTCTGGCTGAAACGTGTCCTTGGAATCGATGACACATATACTGAGACGTTGCTCTAAATTTCAAGGCATCACTCTGTTGGAAGTCGAGGGAAAGGCAAGAATATGCCGCTAGCAGCCGTAATCAGAGCCTTCCATGGGTTAGCGACATTGTCATTGAAGATATGGAACTCTCCACCAGATGGAGGCATTTCCATTGGGCCGAAATCGGCGAGGTTTAAGCGAGCAAGGAGCTTGAACGTGATCCTTCGCATAAGAGGAGACCGGGAGAATGCCGTCTTGACGGCACTGAAAATTGATATTCAAATCCTGTCTGCGACTACAAAGAGGCCGTACAGTCTAGTTGTCAGTGTCTTCCGGGGATAACCAAGACGATGCAACGTAACATCCAATCCTCGCGAGTGGCGGACACTTGGGAACCCAATACTTTTCACTTTCAGTCAAGTGGGCTTTCGCTAGCCTAGCATATTCCGCGTATCCATCCTGGAAGTAATGTGCTTGCCTGTGTATAGTCCTGCAGTCATGGGTAACCCACGGCATTGTAGTAACATCGTCAACAAGGACCGGATTCTCCCAAACTTCAGGCCAGTGGGATGGATGAGGCCAAATCGAAAGTTGCTCCAAAGACTCGAGACACGCCACGATGACGCTAAAGTTGGTGTTGCGGATGAGTTCAGCCGTTCTCGAAGGCGGTTGAATCCCAAACAACTCAAGAATGTTGTCGGGTGTGACCTGTGACGGTATAGGCTCACGTTCTCCCATGTAATAAAAGGACACGCGATGAAACCCAGACAGGACGTCACGGAAGTTGGAGAACGCGGCAGGGTCTGGTGGAGACACTGGCGTCTCTACTTGCTCTTCCAGCGGCAACCAGAAGTCCATATCAAGCCCCAAGGCCTCTCGAGCCCGTCGGGCCTCCCTCTGTGGCGGCACAGTAAGATCCACCAACCCAGTAATAAGAAGATTGTCGGTAACTGGATTGTAGCGCACCAGACGGCTGCTCACGCCAGGACTCCACTTCGTGCGGTAGACTTTGAAAGTTTTTGGATATCTTGAGAGTACAAGCTGGCGTGCCCCCTGGCAAGCGAGGCTGAGGTGAAGCAGATCGGATGAATCTTCTACATCTGGGCTTCCGTCTGGGCACGCGAAATAGCCATTCTCCAGGCAATGGAAGGCATAGGCCGGCTGTCTGCATACATGGGTCGGGCAACGGTCCTTACCGCAAAAGCGGCCGGTAGTCATGACACAAGAATGAGATGTTGTGTCAATTTGATGATAGATAGAAACCCGAATGACGCGATCAGCTGTCACGTTCTCGACGGAACAGTGCCATATCCGATGTTGCAGTTCGACGGGCAGTTTGCGGAACAAGGGAAAGCTCAGGGCCTCCTCTGTTGAGTCTGAGGGCTCAGGCATGATAGGTATTGGATTGGGGCTTGTAATCTAAAGCCAGGTCGATGGTTCAAGAGAATGCATTGATGGTGAGAGCAACGAAGAGCAAGGCTGCTGGTCGCGGCGGGGAAGATGGCCTAATAGTAGGACGCCTCAGCCTCTTATCGCTTATCTCGTATGAGAATGCACATTAGGCACAGCCAAGTATCAGCCCAATCGCCCTGCAGGATACATGGACGAATACGGAACTATTGGTATAAAGATGACGTTATCGACTCTAGAACATGACATAGATGGCTGGATATATCAGCCACCAGGAGCAAATAATGACATAGCCCTACATGATATATGATATTATCTAGACTTCTGTTACTATACAAAATGGGTGCTATACGAGGTATTATTGATGTGTGGGTTTTTATTCGCCTAAATCCCTGTTCGTGACTTGATTGTTCCCAACAGTCTTGTACCAGCATAACGTACTCAGCCTTCGTCTGAAGATCTGGCCCCGAGACGGAGTTGAAAGAACACGTAAGACCCAAACTGAGGGCAACGCCACATGAGTTGTGGGAACTCCGTGGAGACCCCATCCTCTGTCTTGTAGCGCAACCGTCTGAAGTGAGCCGTACCACTGCGATAACAGCAACACATTCGCGAATACACTGTCGTCGTTGCAATTGGGCCGCCTCACATCCTACATAAAGGTCCACGACTCAAGCAGCCCAGCTCTTCTGAGCTCTACCTTCTATATCGTTACATTACACTCTGAAAACGATGAGCAATATACCGGCAAACCCGACGGAAAACCCGGATCTCAGCTGGATCCTGCTTACTATATAAACACTAGGTCCTATGCCAACGACTGAAAGCCTTGTCCTTTGAGAACGCAAAGCTAGAGGGTTTCTTTTGCCTCCGGCGGCCCTACCGGGGGCCCTCCTCGCCTTCGGCTCGAGCTCTAGAGAGTATCCTCTATATAGCTTTATCTAGTAAGCAGTAAGATGGCAAAAACATCTAATTGCCGTTAGGTATTTCAGAATTGCGGCTAGTGATTGTAGTAGTAAAGCAATATTGGGCTCCTATTAGAAGAAGTAAAGCTGGAAGCTGCCGCCTACTTCGTGACCTTCATCTTCTACGCAGCTTTGCTTAATGAAAGCGAACCAAACAGACCCATCCAACACTTCCCCTAAAGTGAATCTTCAAAGATACAACAACCATGAAGCCTCAATCATTTACAGTAGCTACGATGGAAATTACCGACTTCCTTACTGGAACCAAACCTGTACCCAAGGGCAGAACTGATACTCGCTCAGATAGAGAAATCGAACGGTGGCTTCAACAACGCCATCCTGTTACATCAGACAAAAACATCTGAGCATTTTGGCACTCGGGGTATAGCAACATGCGACCGTGGGCACAGCACAACCTCATTTGTTGGGTTCACCGCCTGGGTCCTGAACGGACCATCCATCTCACAGATAACGTACCCGGATCTGAGACGAACCTTCGTCTTTATGTCGACAACTCTTTCTTACCAATTTCGTTTCTAGACGGAACTATGGATGGTCCCCATGCTCCCACCCACCAGGGAGATATTGTACGTCTTCCACTGCTGTACTAGTACGGCGGCATTTGGATCGATGTCGGAATGATACAAATTGAGGATCCGCGCTCTAGCTATGAAATCGCGATGGTCCGAGGGGACATCAAGCCCGGCGTTGTCGGTTCCGTGTGGGATGTTACGCAGAAAGGTTCTCTGAGTCCTTGGCATACTTGACCTTTCTCCCCTTTGAAGTGGGCCATGAAAAATTGCCTACGGCTGATCAGAAGCATGCATCTAGATGTATTAATACTGCCCTGTCCCGTTCCTCTTACGGCACCTATGCTCCTGGAACCATCGCTACCCTCGCTATATAACAGGGTAGAGTCTACTTACTCATACACTGCCACACCATTTACCACGTTGGTTCTAGCTTCAGCAGCACTGGAAGTTCAATGGCTACGCTACTTCAGCTAAGCTTCAACTAGGTCCTATGCCAACGACTGAGATCCTTGTCCTTTAGGAACGCAAAGCTAGAGGGTTTCTTTTGCCTCCGGCGGCCCTGCCGGGCGCCCTCCTCGCCTTCGGCTCGAGCTCCTGTGGCAGTTTTATCTAGTAAGCGGTGAGATGGCAAAAATATCTAATTACTGTTGGGTATTTTAGAATTATAGCTAGTGATTATGGTAGTGAAGTAATATTAGGCTCCTATTAGAAGAAGTAAAGCTGGAAGCTGCCGCCTACTTCGTGACCTTCATCTTCTACGTAGCTTTGCTTAATTAACCTTAACGCTAGCTACTATCAATTAACCTGTATTTTCCTTCCATCTGATCCTTAAAATAGCAATGCTGCATAGATGTGCTCAGTCATTATACTGGTTCAAATACATTACTGTTACCTCTCTGTTGGAGTCATTATAACGGTAGAAATACTATGTCTTAACTAATGTTCCCTCGCCATCACGAAAGACCTCATCCCACCAGGGCTCATCCGGGGCGCCGCAGATTGTATCGAACTCGGTTTCTGCAAAGCGTTCAGCAGCCGAGTCGCTCATCATTCGCGGCATTCTCCCCGACCTCTCAGCATCAACCGGCCGGTACGTGACAGTGCCGTGCTCGGTTTCTATCGTCGCCAACACGGCCGGTTCCCTCGCCTCTAAGCGCAGTTGAACCAACTGCCGCAGGTGCTTAAAGAACCATGGGAGGTGCCACCAATCCTCGCGCCGTTCCTTCTGCCCACGACCTTTGCCGTTGTGGTGCAGCATGACGGGAACGGCTTCGCTATAAAAATCGGCGTACAGTGGCATCTCACCCCAGTCCGGCTGTTCAACCAAGGACGCCAGCGGATTTCGCGCCGTCTTGACATCATCCGGCACACCCCGTAACCGGACAGGCGAGATGTTCCGTTCTGCGGAGTTGATGTCGATGTTGGTTTGGTTGTTCAACAACATGATCCTTCCATCATCTCCCGCGTCCTGGGTTGGAGCAGACAGGACTTGGAAGTAGTCGAGGCCGATATGATACTCGAAGTCCCGCTGGATGAGGTCTGAAGCTATCCCCTCGACCATGGTCCCGACGGCGTCTCTTCGCCACTGTCGCCAAACCTCCTGCTCGCCAAAGACTTGGCCCGTCATGCCCTGCTCGCTTCTTACTTTGACGCCCTTGTCGACTTCTGCCACCATCAGACTGGTGGCACGGCGGAACCAGCGTCTCATGTCGCCCGCGTGGCCCATATAAATGCCCCCGTTGATGTACCGAGGACGCAGGTTGTGCCGCTCAGCCTGGCTCTTATCAGTGTCTGGGCCATAAAGATCTTTCCGGACTGGGCTGTCGGGGAGGCTGGGGCATTGGATGTTGGAGTTGACCCGAGGCCGAGGGAAGCAGTTCTTCTCGCTTCCTGCGATGATGGTCTGCTGCATAGGCATAGGGCCTTTGCCGTGCCACTCCTCACGTAGTCTGGCAGTGGCTTTCTCGTTGATGTCGTGGTATCGCTTCAACAGAACCTCTGGGGGCAACTGGAACCAGACGTCGTAGGCATCTGCGACAAGCACGATATCGTCATGCTCCAGCTTCTCATCCGGAGGCGCATCCTTACGCAAGACCGAGTTCAGGTATTCCAGCACGGCAGGGATCTTTATGAGGTTTGGGCCCCCCTCCCACTTCGTTATGGAATGATAATCCAATCCCCAGCCGGCAATGATGGGGGACGGGTAGCCAAGGGCCATGCTGCTCATCACCATCTTACAGAGGTTTGGATCCGGCGACGTGGCGGGCACAATCACGACCAAGCGCCGGTCGTTGCGCAGCGGTGGCGGCGGGACTTCTTTGACTGGCCATCCACTGACATTCCACCGTTGAGGCGGAGCACTCGGCCTCGACTGACCTTCGTGGACATCATTAATATGAGAGCTGCTGCCAGGGACTATTGAGAGATATTGGCTGGCCTGGTGTGGGGGTCAGAACGGCATCCTGGGACGTGAGGCTTGGGTAGCATGACTGACCTCTGTGAACATGAACAAGACGGCGATGGAAATAGAGAGGGCGCCAACGAGCGTCAGGAGCCTCGACATGATTCGCAGGCCGGGAAACCTGGCTTCATATTGGAGCCCAACTTTGCCTAGGGCATGGTAGCCAAAGTTCCACCGGCCAAACATCTCAGTTGTGATATCTAGGGGGGGGG
>JAMYIC010001646.1:19524-37675 GCA_024112705.1 Microcera coccophila
GGGGTTTTAGGACGCTGACAGTCCCGCTCCCCCCCTGACTAGCTCCGGGTCCAAGGCTCGTCTTATTGGTTCGCCCTCGTGCTTTTCGTGATTAGGAAAATGCTTGAATTTCCAACGCGTTTAGCGGCGTGTCGACGCCTGTCTAGATCTGGCTGCTGTGGAGACTTTGAGAGAGGCGCGGTCCGGTTGGCTATCGAAAGCCATCAAGATAGCTCCGCCCCCCTTGAGACGCTAGCAGGGGGGGGGGTCGAGATACACGGAGGAACTTGGTGGCTAGCTGAATCGATGGGGGACGGTCAGGTAGCTCTGCGTAGATCTGGAGATTGCCGGGATCTCATCTTTCTCGTATTTAATTAGGGGGCTGCAAGGGGGACATCAGCGGCGACCATTGTTAGGACATCCCTCGCGTCACATAAGGCCCTCCTCGTCTGACATGCAGGTAATTTTGCTCAAAATCATTTTCGCTTGATCTGCTTGATTTTTGCTTGGCATCGTCATGTTGATCAGACTAGTCCCTTCCAGCGTCCGCAATGCCGGCATTTTCGTGGTTATCGTGGTGGTGTTGCTGATGATGATCACCTTCAACCCCAGCGTCTCCGTGAGTGTGTTCAACATGAACTCCTCCAGCTTAATTTTGATGCATGCACTAATGCCCCCCGTCTAGAGTCCGTCTCTCGTATCGTCAGATGGTAACCAAGTCAAGTTTTCGAGAATACATTACCTGATTCCATCTACGATTTCGAAGCCCCCGGTTTGCGCCAGCATTGCATCTGCCCTCGTCAATCGCTATCCGATCCCTGTCATCCTGGGTTACAAGGGCAAGGATGAATTCGACTCTGGGAAAGCACACATCGGCAAGATCCCTGCTATGAAGCGTTACCTGCATAGTCTCACGGATTATGATGACGATGACTTGGTCATGATGATGGATAGCTTCGACGTCGTGGCACAAGTCCCCGTCGAAGCTATGATCGAGCGCTACTTCGACATGAGAGCCAGGGCGGACCAGAGGTTGGCTGCGCAACGTGGCATCACCGTGAAAGAGCTTCACGAGCAAGGTATACGGCAGACCATCTTGTGGGGTGCTGGCAAGATGTGTATACCCGAAGATTCCCGATGCTTTCTTATTCCCTTCTCCGGCTTACCGCGATATGCCTTTGGTCCCAGGACGGACGACGGTGACCCTGTTTACTCCGATCCCCAGCACCTCAATTCCGGAACCGTTATTGCGCCGCTGGGGGATTTGCGTAAATTGATCGATGATACGCAGCAACTGATCAAGGACACCTACAATCCGGAGTTTGAAGGACGCGATAAGGACCAGTTTTACATCAGCACATTATACGCTCGTCAGGAATACCAAAGAACCATTGATATGAATGGTGGCAAATATCCCGACGATCCGAGGAGTCTTGTGTTTCCCAAGCCGAAGCAGGGAAACGACGATACGACAGAGTATCACATATTCGTCGACTTTGAATCCACATTCACTCAAACGCAATGCCGCAATGAACCCTGGATACGCAACTTGCAATACAACAACCATGATCTGACGGCATCAGTCGTCAACGATCCTTATGACGCGGGTCGTGAGCACTTCAGGCCGTTCAAGATCCAGATGCCTTTTTTGGTTTATCGAGCGATGACCAGAGTATTCGACAGCCTACCCATCGGCGAGCGCCCACACGCGGAACCTAAGAGCTGGGTGCGCAGCTTGCCATTTGGCACCAACATTGGCACAGAAGTCATCTACTCATTTTACCACAACACTTGCAACAAGGATCACTTCATGGAGAGGTACCATGGATTCTGGTTTTTCCCAATCATCAAACCTCTACTGCGGGCAGCAAAGCAGGCAATCCAAGACAGAACACCCCTCCACCCGGAGCTTGTTGATGGCCGCATGTGGGTGGCACCGAAGCAATATCCCGTCGGTGTCCATCTTGACGACGAATTTGGGGGGGTTTTTACAGACTTTGAGGCTGAACCTTTTATCCCGCTTAAAGCGTTTTGTCGAACGAATACTACTGAAATTATTGGTATAGAATCTACTTAGAACTAGAAAGGGAAACTTTGAAACTCAGGGTTGAATGAACTAATTATTGACTGCATGATTAAAATCAGCTTCCATGGCAATCTGTCGTGATCTCGCCTTGTACAAGCAGCAGTAACGACTCGAGTCATTTCTTAGAATCAGGTGCTATCAACCTCCCTAGAACGAATCTCTACTTATTATAAAAACCTCTCAACATGTTTAAAAGAGATGACCTTGGTTGATGCTTGCTCAACCGGTAGTGATAGATAATAGATCCCGCACCGTACCATCAATCGAGACATCCTTTTTTCCAGAGTCTAGGGAACACATCTCACCAACAGTAGAAATGATCTCTACTAGAGCAAGTGAATCCACGCCAATATCCCCCAAGACGGCCTCAGGTTTGATCATTGACGAACTCATGCCAGTGACCTCAGACAAGAGCTCGCTGATCTTTTGGCTGGCTTGGGATGTTACAAATGAATCGGCGGGGTTTTCTGATGGAGCTGGATCTGCCGTCTTTGACTCATGGACGACACTTGGGACAGCAGGCTGTCCAGGATCTTGCACGGTGCTTTCTGGCTCAACAGCCTTGCCTTCTGGCTCAGCAACCCTGCCTTCAGGCTTAGCCACCATGCCTTCGGCTCGGTACAATCCTTCTAGCTGAAGGACCGTCATTGAAATGAGGTCCCCACTTGGTACATGAGAGCCGTCTGGAGCTTTCAGCTCCGATGCCAGTTCAGCTGCAGCCAGCGAGTCCAATCCCAGATCAGCCAGGACAGAATCGCCAGTGATCATGGAAGGACTGGCACCGGTGTATGTCTCGAGAAGTTGCAGGACATTCTTGTCTCTCGACTCTAAGGAATGGACGGACGTGCCAGGTGTCGACCTGTCGGAGACCGAGTTGGGACTTTCCGCTCGTTCTGAACTGTTGATGCTGGATTCTGGTGTTTTGGATGAGGTCTGCGGTATCCCATCACGTAGCTTTGGTGAGGCTGACACTGGTGGCACCGCTGAATTGAGAGTGGTGCTTGTATCATCACCTCGCTGGGGCTGGACACGTCCAGAATCTTCCATGCTATTGGCGCTTTTGAGCGATTTCTCGAGTCGAGTGATTGAAAGTTTCAGAAAGCGACATCCGGTCAAAGTCGCGACAAGGGTTCCGTCTTCATCCCACACGAAAACATCACCTATAGCTTGCGTGGGCCCTTTCCGGACAAACGATGTGTAAACAACATAGGAACAATCTTGAGGAAAACCGAAGCCTTCTGCGATGATGGAACTGTCGATGCCGTTGCAAATCATCACCTGGTTTGTGCCGATGCCAGCGCTCGAGTTCATAGAGAGACCGACGACTTGAATAAAGCTGTCCAGGGAAACGGCGTCGCAAATGTCCAAGGCGGTGCTTTCTCCGGCGCCTGGTCGACTCTTGGCCGAGATGATGACGCTCGCCACAGCTTCATTCCCCTTGATAGACATGGTCCTTATCCCTCGTAACACGTCTCCATACTCGACCACTTGCGAGAAGAGTTTGTATACGCGGTCAGATAGAATATGCTCGATGCTGGCATCCTGGCTGGCTTCGATAGCTCTTCGGTTGGGCTCCACCAGCCGGGCCATCGTTTCTAGCCTGATTTTATCGTTTTCAGTGGGCTTGACCACACGACCTTGAGCATGTAGAATGGTCTTGTTCGAGTCCGTGAAAGGATGGCTGACGACGGCAAACCCACACGACTGGAAATGCGACTGAAACTGCACGTCACGCAAGACAACCTCAACCTCCCGGTCCTCGGACAACCCCAATGGGGCCTGGAACTCGAGGTTTTCAAACGCAAGGCTGGACTGGCTCAGTTCATGGTCGGGCACGATCTGCTGCAATGCCATCGTGGCACACTCCAGATACATCGAAGCTGGGCATAGGGGAAAGCCGCGCACTGCGTGCCCAGACACGATGGTCCGGAACCTTTCACTCTTCATCGCGAGCCTAAAGCGTTTGTTCGCCTGATTTTGTGGCTCAGATTTCTCGATCTCGGGTAGCGAGGTAATCATTCTGCTGCTTTGCAACTGGGCTCTTCCAATTTGTGCCATGTTGAGAGCAGCATCTCCTTCTAGCCCTTTGGCTGACTGAGACTGTATCTCAGTAGCACGGTCAATGTTGTCTAGCCACGCAGATTTGCGGTCAAATATGTACGGCGGCAGCCAGACAGCCCTTGGGGAATGGGCTGGTAGAAATGACCAGTGTGTGACGGGCACAGCGGACTCCCAAAGCTTACACACAGCGCGTGGAATCATGTTTGCGGCTGCGTCTTTGCCGGTGTTGGTCATGGCCAGAAAGGAGTGCTGGTACTGAGACCCGTTTGAAACTGCCCGCTTCGTCATGGCGATGATGGGGGTATCAAAGCCCGCCTCGAGCCAGACGCAAGATCCAAGCTTTTGCTCAAGCCTCTGCGCAGCATCGTCAAAGAAGACGGGCTTCCGCGCGTGCTCGGTTGGGTTGAATCGAGTCTCGCCGGAGCTCGTTTCTTCCCTGCATAGCTCGATCGGAATGGATGGAGCCATCCAGTTCAACGAGGCACTGACCTCGTCGAGCTCGTCCAAGACGGGATCAACCAGGTGGCAATGGAATCCATGGCTCGTATCAACTCGTCGGTATTTGAACTCGCCACGCTGGCTCAGATGCTCCTCGAGTTTGACGATTGCTTGACAGTTTCCAGAGACCACCTGGCTGGTGGCTGAATTGCAACAGGCTATCTCCAGTCTGCCGCTGCTTCCAGAGCTCGCTTCAAGGTCAGCAAGCATGCCCTGGACGGCATCGCGGCTTGCGAACACGGCCGTCATGGCGCCCTTGTCTTGATCCCAACGCTTGTGCATCAGCGATGCGCGCTCTCCCACCAGCCTGAGACAGTCGTGGATTGACAAGACCCCGCTGATTGCTAGGGCAGAGAGTTCTCCTAGACTGTGTCCGACGACAGCCGAGACGGGGAGACCGCTGTCAAGCCACGTCATTGCTGCCGCGTATTGGACAGTTACATGACCCGTCTGAAGAGCGACAATATCATCCAGATTTTTCTCTGTCTGGAAAATGGTCGGAATTATGGTCGGGTAGCCAAGAGTCTGGAGAAACTCATCACACATGTCTATGTATCCCCTGAACGTGGCAAAGTTATCGTAGAGCTCTTTGCCGAGGCCGATCGTTTGCTTGCTCTGGCCACCGAAGGCCAGTACGACTGGCTTGCCAGAGTCCCCTTTGGGTAAGGTCTCGAGGATCGATGGTCCTTGGTCGCCATCCGTTAAGATCTTTGAAAGCTCCTGGATGTCTGCTGCTTCGAAAATCATTGAGTGCTTGTATCGCCGACGCTTTTCGCTCAGGGTATAAGCGATATCGCCAATTCGAAGAGACCGGCAAGAGGTCGAAGGCTTGGTCAGATACTTGGCCAACGATGCTCGGTAAGCAGCCAAACTAGAGATCGACTGCGCACTCAAGATGATCGGCTGTTTGAGATGCGAACCTTTGTCGATGGGATGTTCGCCAGCAGCTAAAGGCTGTGGTGCTTCACAACACAGCACCGTTGCGTTCGAACCGGCAGCTCCGAATGAGTTGACCATACCAATGCGAAACGAAGCATCCCATGACTTAAGAGCCATGGGGATAGCCATTTTGTCCGGGCCAAGGTCTGGGATCTTGGGGTTCCAAACCTTGTGGCTGGCTTGAGGAGGGATGGCCCGATGCTCAAACATGCTAATAAGTTTGAGTAGGCCAGCAATCCCGGCTGCCGTTTCGCAGTCTGATGTACCTTGACGTTAGCGAAGATCCAAGGGACGACATCGATGTTGACTTACGGCCTATGTTTCCCTTGATAGAGCCAAGGTGAATTTCAGCAGTCCTGTTGGGATTGCCAAAGACACTCCGCAGGCTGGACGTCTCAAGTTTGTCACCAGCTTGCGTGCCAGTACCATGAGCCTCAACGAATGTAACCTGGTCTGGGCTCACATTTGCTTGACGAAGGACGTCCCTGTACAGGCGTGCTTGTCGCTCTGGGTCAGGGTTGGTGATGCTACTCGACAAGCCACCTTGGTTCGTCGAAGCCCCAGCGATGACTCCCATGATGTTGTCACCATCCATCTGAGCTTGCTTTAAGAGCTTGAGAACCACGAGGCCGACACCATCAGATCGACAGTAACCATCGGCTGCCTTGTCCCAGGGTTTGCACTGTCCGGTCGCGCTCAAGAACCCGGCCCTTCCCAGGTCCAGGTAGTTGTGAATTCCCGAGATGAGGTTGACACCGCCGGCGAGCGCAACAGGACATTCTCCTAATCGCAGTGCTTTGACGGCACGGTTGACGGCCACGAGCGAGGCTGAGCACGCTGTATCAATGACCTCGGCTGGCCCTGTCCAACCGAAGTAGTAGCTTATGCGACCACACAAAAACGCTCGAATGGTTCCGGGAGCCGTGTATGCCGTTGGAGCATGACCGTACGCGTTTTCGAGGTATTCGGTGAAGCTTGCACCGATGAAACACCCAATGTTATCGCCACGGGACCTCACATGTGACTTGGTATATCCGTAGCATTCCATGGCCTCGTAGGCTAGCTCGAGGAGCAACCGCTGCTGCGGATCCATGTTCTGGGCTTCTCGAGCGTTGTGCCCGAAGAAGGCACCATCAAACTGATCAACGCCGTCGATGAAATTCCCGTACCACTTCCGATTTTTGGCGAAGTTCCCGCTCTGGCCCGCCCGATGACTGTTGAAGATGTCGAAGCGGTTGGTCGTAGTGATCTGTTCATGCCTGTCTTGACCCGTTGATATCAAGTCCCAGAGCTCGTCCATGTTATTGGCACCAGGAAGACGACAGGATACGCCAACTACGGCAACGGCGTCCTCCTGCGGTTGGTATGTTGAGGTGTCGTCGTCCTTCGCTTGAGTAGTTTTGGCAGTCTCGTCTTCGGGTTGCAGCACGCTGAACTCGACCTTTTTGACGCGAAGGCCTAGTTTGTTGAAGGGTAGCAGGGGAATGAAGTCTCCAATTCCGAGGGAAATGATTTTGTGGTGCTCGACGTTCGTGTTCTTCAGGTCTTGCGCAACGCCTTCAAGGACTCGATACCATTCGCTCCTACAGCAAAGAGTAGAGTATAGGATGTCGTACGACAACGAGCTGTCGGGAGGAATATGCTTGCCGTCGCGATTCGATCGCACCGGACACTGGAGCTGGTCTGCCGTGGGAAGTCTGAGAATTTCCGACTCTTTACATAGAGAGGCGAGTTCATTCGCTAGGCCCACGTTCTCTGGGTTATGCACTTTGCCACGGATCTCTAGAGGCTGGACCAGAAATTCACGATCTAGGGCGGTATCCATCAAAGCCTTCAATTGCTCAGACGGTCCAACAACACTGATGTTCCTGGGATCAGTGAAAGCCCCGATATATGTCTATTCAGAGGAGAAAAACCAGTCAGCGCCTTAACACACTACCATAGCATAACACCGCTCAGGGAATAAAGGACAAAGTCTTACGTTTGGAAACATGTCGACAAGCTCCTTGGCTTGCTCTTCGCGCTCGACTCGAACCACCATAATGGCAAGGCCGGGCTCGTTCGTATCATCACCAAGCTCGGTGTAGAGCCCTATTGCGAATGCAAGGCGGATAGCGGTGATGATGTTTCGAGCCAGTTCATCGTCGTTTGCCGCACTGGCTACAGCGGCAGCGGCTGGCATTCCTCCGCAGTAGCCTTGTATGCCTGCTCTTGTGTCGCGAACTCGTTTGGTCAAGTCACGGTGGCTCACCGAGTTGGCCTCCAGAAATTGAAAGTATTGCACGCAGTGGACGATGCAGAGGCGCGGAAGAGCCACAATCGAGGATGCGATTGAAGCTATGGTGTCTGGGTTGCCATCTTCAAGCCATTGCTTGAGAAGGGCCAGGTACTCCAGCGCTTGGGGGAGCGCCGCTATCTCTTCATTCTTCTCTGAAACAACGGTCCAGACTTCATGAAGGCTCGAGATTTCCTTGATGATGCACTTCAAGACGGGGTGTCTGGCGATGTACGCATGTATCGATTGAAGGTAAGGCACTGTCGGGGCAGCACCCTGTGGGCCAAAAACAATGGCGGAGTAGTCCATGTTCGGATGCTTTTTGGCAGCAGTGTCGATGGTTTCCCGAGCAGTACTACGACACTTTAGGGTATGGTTATGAACAAAGACTCGAGGATGATAGGACATGAATCTAGAGTACAGAGATGTCCTTTCTCTTATTGAGATGGCCATAGAGCTTAGCACGAAACATCGGAATGGAGATTGAGAAACGTTAGCTTTCCGGAATAGGTCATTTCTGCAAACACATCCGATGTCCGGACTCTCTAATCAGATGAGATAGGTCCTCGGCATCATTCAAAATGCATTGCCAAGTACGGGATTAGTCCCGACTATCTGAAGCCTTATCCCACGCCTGCAGCTTCGACGCTATTGCGTGGCCCGTAGACATAACATATAGCAGATCCTTCTGCATGCAGGAAACAGCCGATTCCTCTAATAGAGCTTACCAACGAGCCTCGGGTCTTCCAGAATCGCCAGAGTGTTGTGCTGGAACGTGATGCTGTTACTTCTGACCTGATAGACCGCAACAACTTTCACAGATAGACTAGTTGTCAATAGAAAAAACGACTCTTTTGGTAGACTCAACCTTCAGTTTGGTTACCATTATTTCCATTTTGGACTCAACTGGGACGTATTTGTCCTCGCCCCCCCCTTCGTCCAACAGCTTCCCATGACCCTAACCCTTATCTCTGCATACGCTACGCCTCATTGACATGCGACTAAACGTCACTTAACAGCCATGCTTCCTTATTAGGACGACTCCGACTACTAAATCCTGCTTACCAACAGCTACTAGTTCCCCGCCTGACCGCCTCAAGCGCCTTGAAAAGGCTCTTACCAGGGTTCTTGTACAACAACAAGTGTGTTTGTTGGACCGACATGTAATGCTTGGGCGCTATTCATCAATCATAAACATGCGTATTCCGACGGACCCCCCCGACGTGGGGATATCCGAATTCCCACCCAATGCATGAGTTGCATGGAATAGAGTCCTCACCTGACGCATCTCTTACCCTGCATTTGAGATATCCGTGCATATCTTCGTCCCATTCGGTAAAATACGAGCAGTTCCGCGGCCTGAACCGTGGTGGCGGAACCGTCCAACCTATGGGCGGCCCAGACTTTCTTGGCCGCCCTTTACTACGACCTTACCGCTCATTATCGGGCGGGACGGCCCTCCGGTTCCAACCAATAGTCAGCTTGGAGAAGATGTCGGGTGGTTGGCCTGGTGAAAAGAAAGTTCAGCCGTGCGGCCCCAAGTATTACGCGCAGTGGCAGGACACTCGCATGCCGTCATTCTCGTAAGATTGGGTGCAGACCAAGCTGACCAACCGCATTTTCATGCAGTCTTCCTTGTCGAATCGGCATGAGAAAGGTGCCAGATTGAAGTCGCGTGCTGGATCGCGATGTTTGTGTAAAAAGACATCGGGTATGCATACCTCGAGGGGGGGACCACACGTCGCACTGAGATTTCTCTACCCGTTTGCCAAGGACCGAAGCAAGGAAAATATCATGTACTCCACGTTTCGCGTTCCCGGCGTCACAAAAACCGGCGACATTGAAACTCCAATCCCTTTGACCTCGTCGCTCAAAGCAGTAGACGCCCGAGGGTACACGCTCGTCGCCTGCAACTCGTGTCGAGCTCGGAAGGTAAGCACTCTATCGAGAAACCTCACGCTCTCTCTCTCTCTCTCTCTCCTCTGGGGCTTGCGAATGTCTTATTTGGCAGTAGTTGAAATGCAGTGGAGGCGAGAGTCCCTGTACTCGATGCAAGGAGAGCGGCGCCACATGTGTCTACTCAGAAGGCCCTCGTCGCAGCAGCGGCTCTCATAGACCAAGATCACGGCGACTAGTCGCGAGTGGTGTCGGCAGTGAACATGCGGCAGCATGTGCCACCAGATCTACGAGCTGCACTGCGTCGAATGATGAAGATCCCGCCGAGTCGCCTGGAGAGCCAGACAAGTCGGGAGACGAAGGTCGAGAGCGGCGGCCATTGTCTCTGGGCATCGATTTCAGCAGCAGTGAATTGCATCTACCCTTCCAGCTACCGGGTGACTCGGACCTGATGAAAGCCTTCCAATGCATGGCGTCGTCGGTTGAATCTGACCCGAACTGGGGGACGGCCGCGACTGACTTTGACATGAACAACGCTGAAAGAATCACGACCGATGAGCTGGGTGAGATTGGCGACGACCTGCTCGACACGGGCGGCTTAATTAATGAGATAGCCAGCGCCGATATGGGGCCGGTGTCAATGACTCTACTGCACCAGTCGCTCTGTCAAGACACAGACCTTGAGGACGTCCTGAGTGGCTCGGCCTCCCAACAGTTGACTCACTGCGCACTTCAATATACGTCTTTGCAGCTCCCTTCCCACCAGTGCCAATGCTTGAATTCTATGATGCAGCTTATCAAGGACATTGGCATGAAACGCGCCGATACAGAAGCTGCCGGAATAGATGGAATGCTGAAGTGCATGGACGTAGGAACTAAAGCCTGCAACGGTGTCTTGGCGTGCGCGCAGTGCTGCCTCTACACGGAAAACTCCATGCTGGTCGCCATCGTAGTGCAGCAGCTGGGGGATCTATGCTTTGACATGAGCGACCTGTTGGTTCGACAAAGGGCCGCCGCCGCCGCCGCCGCCGCCGCCGCCGCCGCCGCCGCCGGCATCGAGAGCGACGCAGAGCACATGCACAACAACCGTGGCATGCTTCAGGGGACGATCCGGTTCGGGCGGTACGAGATTGAGGCGCCGCAGATGAAGAACTCTCTCCTGCATGACCTCGCCAGGCTCCATCTGTCGGATCTGCGATCCATGCTGGCATGCTTCAAGCGCACCATAGGGCGCGAGTGCGGGGCGCGAAGATCGGTGGCCGAGACTGAGAAGAAGGTGGAAGAGGCATACTCCAGGATCCAGGAACTTGACACGGCCGTTTTGAGTGGAGCATAGGATGTTGTGTTATGTTGTGTTACATCGAGGCACATTGAGAAGTAGAATATGTGAGATTCCCCATAGACAAACTCGGCGTTATTCTTCAAGTAACTATTTCACTAAACTCTCTCTCTCTCACACACACACATCAAGCAGGTAACTGAACCTCTTTTGCCTTCATCTCGACAAACAAGTCTTCCAAGGCCGCGACACTGTCTTTAATCTCAAAGCCCAGCTCTCTGCACGTGTTCACTAGCTTGCTGGCATCGAGTGTCACGTTGGCTCGTGGTGCCTTGAGTGCCTTGGCCATGTCTTCGAGCTCGCAGTTTTCCCATTCAAGAGACGGTCGAATGTGTTTCTTGGCCAACTCCATTATTTCATTGTTGGTGCACGGCTTTGGGTTGACCAAGTTGAAGATGCCGGTAATGTTATTCTCGGACAACAGCAAGACACCGGGGAGAAGGTTGGTCAGGACACTTATCGACTATTGCACGGTATCAGACTCTCTGTGTTGGGCACGGAATACAACGACACATGGGATCAAGACCAGAACTTACGGACGGTATGTTGATGAGTCTCTTGTAACTCATCAGTCGAGAGATTAAATTCTTTTGGTCCATATCGGCGGCTACAGGACCTCGGAGCCTCAAGATGAGTGCATTGGGATAGATACGCATAGCCTGTGAACATTTTCAGACGTCAGTCTAATCACGGGTGGCAAAACGTTTCCGGTCACCGTGGGAAATCACATTTTCGCCAATCAGCCTGGAGCGTGAGTAGGCAGAGCCACCGTAGAATGGTGGTTCCTCCTCAGTGAAGCCTGGGCCCGACAAGGGGTGGCTCTCGTCCTGATCGTAGACGCAGCCCGAACTGAAATGCGTGACATGAATGCCAAGCTCGAAACAGCAATCCACCACATTCAACGCGCCCAAGACGTTGGACCGTGTCACCTCAATCTGGTGATCTTCACACCAATCGGCATTGGGCGTTCCACGCAAGCCTGCACAGTTAAACACGTGAGCGGCTTTGTGGTGTCGAAGTTCTCTACACGTATGGATTAGTAAGTAAGTAGAGTGGACTCGAAGGTCATCTCGTTGCTGCTAGAGATTATGCAGGAGTTGGCCGCGCTGTACCTCAGAACGTCTTCGCGGTTTTCGGTTCTCACGAGAGAAGTGACCACCGTCTTGCTGGCTCCAGAAAGAAGACCACTTAGCTGAGAAGCGATCCAGCCACGGCCTGAGTTTCTCGGTCAGATTCGGCTTACAATAACGACACGCTTCGTGGGTACTGACCAAATATCAGATACACAGTTTGATCGAAAGCCATGATTGTTTCTTCCCGGAAAAGGACTTTACGAACGAAAAATCAAAATCGTGGACGTCGATGGTAATGCCATGCACGCAAGGCGTATATTTGTTGATTCATGAATTGTGCTCACTGTTACCGTATTGGGAAAGGGATATAAGCTGAGAGCCGGAATGCTCAACTAGTCCCCGAATGAGGCAACATCCGCTAGCAATCCACATACCCCTTTGGTCACGCTTTCCGAGGATCGATGGTTGTGAAAATTCTTTCACTTAGTTCTGAGGTTGCCTGTTCCGCTCGGAAACGGTCGAATACGGTAGGTTTTGCATGCCGAGACGCAAGGTCACGGGAGCGCCAGTGTCTGCTCTCGGTCTAGGTATACCATCAGCCTAACCCCTGTTATTTGAAGGTCGATGTTCGACAAGAACAAAAAGGTAGGGCGCCCTTCGTAGCTGAGCTGCTCCAAAAACAAGCTTCGTTGTATCTTAAGCCACATATTCAACTCCAAGTCTCTCCATCGACACGTACGCAACATGCATCGCAAAGAGATTACGCCACCGGAATCCCCTAAATGGAAATTTCGTTCTCCCATTCTCAACTCTTCGAATGATGTTGAGACACTCAGCCTCATCGGTCAGACCAGATTCCAGCCTCGCAACGACATCAAAAATATCCTCGTCACCGGGGGCGCTGGTTTTATGTGAGTGAACAATGATTGGACATGACCGTACACTACTGACGTGGCTTGGCTCCAGAGGTGGATGGGTTACGCGCCATCTGGCGGTGCAGTACCCTGAGTACAACATCGTCTGCTTCGACAAACTGGATCATGTGTCTTCGATGGCGGGCATCTGTTGCCTGAACCAGTTGTCCAACTTCACCTTCGTCAAGGGAGACATCACCTCGCCAGAGGACACCTTTCAAGTGTTGTCGACCTATGGCATCGACTGTGTTATGCACTTTGCAGCTTCATCCCACGTCCAGAGTTCCTTCGACAACGCAAGCTCGTTCACGCACAACAACGCAGTCGGTACCCAGGTCCTTCTCGAGTCCGTTCGCAAGCACAGCCTGGTGAACCGCTTCATTCACGTAAGCACCGACGAGGTCTACGGAGAGACCAACGGCGAGTTTCTCGACGAGGACCAGCAGTTCTTGCCGACCAACCCCTACTCGGCCTCGAAGGCCGCGGCTGAGATGTTTGTTCACGCATACGGCAAATCGTACAAGATCCCAACCATCATTGTTCGAAGCAACAACGTCTACGGGCCATGCCAGTATCCCGAAAGTAGGGTCAGGCCGTTACTTGAAAGGGATTTTGTGCTAACAAAGACGCCAGAGATTATTCCAAGATTTTTTACACTCTTGAACGGCAATAAGCCGCTCACCATTCAAGGCTCGGGCCTGAACTCGCGACGCTATCTTTACGCGGCCGATGCTGCTGATGCGTTTGACACGGTGCTGCACAAGGGAGTGGTGGGAGAAGCTTACAACGTCGGGTCGGTCTTCGAGGCCACCAACATCGAGGTTGCCGTGCGTATGCTGCAGCTGTTTGATTGTACACCTCAAACGGATTTCCAGCACCGTCTCTTGTGGGCCGAGGATCGACCTTTCAACGACTATGACTACCGTGTTGATGGTAGCAAGCTACGAGATCTAGGCTGGCAGCAGAAGACATCCTTCGAAACTGGGTTGACCGCTACTGTGCAGTGGTATCGAAGGAACGTTCACATTTGGTGGTCATGCGAGGGTGAGAACGAGGTTAGCCAGGGTAAGCCTCTCGACCAGCAGGACGTTGTTGTGATGGCCCAGGCCCAAGTTGCTCCGTAAGGGTCGTGCGTGGAATTCCATGGAAGAATCCTCTATCGGACTCTCGCTGTAGCTAGCTAGTAAGAAATATGACGTGTTTTGAGAGCTTCCATCTGCGGTGACTATATTGATTGACGTATCTGCGGTGACTGTACATTGATTAACGTGTCAGCAGGACACTGTGCTTGGCCAAGTATTCGCCTTCGAAAGCTACATACTGTCAGTGTTGGGACTACTGGGAAGTATCATCCAAAAAAAAAAACACCTATAGTGTGTATTGAAAAGTCGTAAGAAATCATCATAAAATATACAAAATGAGATGACGCATCATCGATTCTTGAGCCGCAAAGTAACCGTAACCGAGTCCGCTTCAGGCAGTCCCGCTGCCTCCGACATGGCACCATCAAAGACATGACACACCATAGCCTTCAGTCTTGACCGCGAGCACGTCACAGAGAACTCTAGTCCCTCTTCCTCATCGGCCTTTCCCACCCCAGCCGGCTCTCCTGGCCCAGGCCACGCGGGGCTCATGTTGCTGGCCTCCAAGCGGCCGGGATCAACTCCATTGCACAAACCAAAACTCGTCGGCTCCATGGATAAAGCTCCTTCTTCATAGTGCAGGCTACCATCCTGAGGTCTCTCGGTGCCACTGCTGCCCTGCATGGCCCATACGCTGTCTGCCACGCGCCCGTCTGGTGATGCCATGGTCGGGTTGGTGGAAAAGGGAGTCGACAAACCCAGAGTAAAGCTGTGGGGTCTCAAAGCACTGGAACTCGAGCTACCTGAACCACTTGCACTTAGTATGTCGCTGGGCGATGCTGAATCTGAGCTCTCGATAATGGAAGGAGAGCTGCCGAAGGGGCTGGCAGAGTTGACTGCGTTTAGGGAAGTAAGTCCGAAATCGCGGAGCGAGTGAGGGTCGAACTGCAGCATGTCGTTGGGCGTCAACGGGCTACTGTACGATGCTCGGGTAGGTCGCTGCTGTTTGGTGCTCTCTCGCTTTTGGCGACGCATCAACAACGAATAGCGGTTTTTGATAGAGAGCGGTGCGCGGGATTGCAGGAAGTTGTCGGCCATGAATTTCCAGTTATGGCCGTAGATGCTCACGAGGTGCCACAGAAAGTTGTCCTAGAGATGCCGCGATGGCCATGTCAGCAACCGGGAACATGTCGCAGCCTGGTCGCCACGATGTTTCCAAGCCGCCAATCTCAAACGGCCAACGTGAGCCAGGGCACAAGGAGGAACGTACCTCATCGCTAGACCAGGAACCGTGATCTAGTTCTGGGTTGATCTTGTCATTCCATCGTTTCGAACACTGCTCGCCGTTGCGCGTCCTCAGTTCGGCGGCTACGTTGACCCAGCGCGTGCCGTGCTTGGCCACGGCCTCTCGCAGACGCTTATCTTCATCCTCCGACCACGCACCGGTATTAATCTTCTGTCTGGGCTTCGCGGGGGATGCACCAAGCGTGTCTCGAGTGGCAAACGAGTCGTCGTCGAGAACCTGGGCCATGACAGCTCCAACGATTCGAACGGATCAGGTGTATCGAGGGCGGGCTCAATAGCGGCGATTCAGGGGGGGGCCGGATCCAGGCTCGCGAGGAATCCGAGAGCACCGAAAGGAAGAGAGCAATAGCAGAGGAGGACAACCGAAGCTAGAGAGAGAGGGAGAGAGCGGGTGGAGACTCTGGAGAAAACAGTAAAGAGGATTGTGCAACACAGATTCATCCTCTCTCCTCCTCCTCCTCCTCCTCCTCCTCCTCCCCCCGCCTCCTCGGTCTGCTTACCTCATCCCTTGTTATGCCCATTTGCGCTTCTAAGAAATTCCCTCTCGTATCGCGCGGCATGGGTCCATTATGTCGGAAACCAGAACCCTTTCGTGCATCGGACCCTGCTCTAATGCGACCCCCGGTTTTTGACCCAACACACACACCACCCTCGTTGGTCCAACTCGGGTAAGACGCTGACCTGACTCCGGTGGGTCCCAACTTGACTCCGGATGGGGTCTTCATCTTGACTCTGATGGAGCCCTTCGTCATCGTTGAATGACGAAATTGTGCTTCGTCGAGGTTATATCGTTGGAAATTTGATGTAAAAGTAGGGGGGACAGTAGCTTAGCTGATCGACTGCTGGCTTGTAATTAGTTACGCTCAATAAGCTCTCGTTGTTGTTTGCTCTTGTCCACCTCGTTATTCCTCCCACGTTACCAGAAAGTTGAGGACTCGTTTCGGGGTTTTTTTTTTTTGATTTTCTCCTGTCCTTGAAATGCAATCATTCCTCCAGTATCGTCGAATGCGAAGGGCGGTACGAGATGACCTCGCCCAGCACATCACCGAGCCGGGGGTGACAGGCTTGCCAGCCCCATCATCAAACCTCCACACCGGGACCGACACATCTTCGGATGACCAGGCTTCTCCAGAGCCACGAGAGAAGGACACTTGGGAACGAATACCAGGAGTCACCGTCTCTCATCCCTCGGATGGCGGTGGCGGTGTCACGTACATAGTAGGATGGAGGGAGGCCGATCCAATGAACCCTCAAAATTGGTCGACCCATCAGAAGTGGGCGTGTACCTTTGCAGTATGCCTTCTCACCTTGGCCATTACAATTCCGTCTTCCATTGACGCGCCAGTGGCCACGTTGTTCAACGAGCACTATGGAGTCAATCCCATGGCTGGATCAATGACGACCGGCATGTACTTGCTGGGGACCGGCACCGGCGCTCTGTTTGCCGGCACCGTTTCGGAGACGTTCGGGCGCAACGTCATGTATATGACAACCTTTCTTCTCTTCATGATCTTCATCATGGCCAAGGGCTTGGCTCCCAATTATGGCGCGGCCATCGTCTTCCGTTTCCTCACAGGCTTCTTTGGCTCAACCCCCATGACAGCTGCCGGGGGCAGTATGGCCGATGTGTGGAGTCCAGTCGATCTGATATTTTGGGTCGCCGTTGGAGCGGTTACCTCCTACGCTGGTCCGATAGCTGGTCCAATTATTGGTGCTTATCTCCCAGAGCTCGGGTTCCGTTGGGCGGATTGGATCTCGTTGATCTTTTCTGGTGCCGTTCTGACCTACGTCTTTCTATTCCAGCCAGAGACGTACCAGGCGGTGATCCTCGAGTGGAGGGCTAAACACCTACGAGATCTCACGGGCGACAACCGTTTCCAGGTTCAGGGAGATGCATCGACTCACACTTTGGCCCGGAGGCTACTAGTCAACGTCTATCGACCCTTCGTTATGACATACTCAGAACCCATCATCCTGATATTCGCCTTCTATCTAACTATCATTTACTTTGTACTCTTTACCTTTCTCAACGGATTTCCGTTTATTTTTCAGCAGACGTACGGCATTTCTGAATCACTCACCTTTATCATCTTTGCGGCTATGCTTGTAGGCGACCTTGCTGCCCTTCCACTGATACCGCTTGTGTCCGGTTGGGCCAAAAAGGCCGCGGCCGAAGGGACTCTGACGCCAGAAATCTGTCTCTGGTATGCCATGTTAGGCGGTAGCATAATGTTGCCTATTTCTCTCTGGTGGATGGCGTGGACTTGCTACGTGAGTATTCTCTTCTTGAAAGCAGCACAGTTGATTCTTGGCCGACCGCTGACACCTCATTTTTCGCCACAGCCTGATATCAGTATCTGGGTACCTATTGTAGGATCGGTCTTCTTCGGTTACGGGTTGGTAACCGTCTTCACTACCACAATGATCTACACCGTCTTCGTGTATGGGGTTCGTTCGGCGTCGGCCCTCGCCTTTATGACTTGCACCCGCTACATCATCGCAGGCACCTTGGTCCCTGCCTCGATCTCAATGTACAAGAACCTAGGTCCCCACAAGTCTCTCACAATTCCCGCGGCTTTGGCAACAGTCATGGCTCCCGTTCCCTTTGTGCTGTATCGATACGGTGCAAGGATCAGGGCTCTCAGCAAAAATGCGATGCATTAGCGGCAGTGACACGACTTACAACCAGATGGATCGGCGGAAA
>JAMYIC010001647.1:13272-25922 GCA_024112705.1 Microcera coccophila
ATGGCATTAGAGCGCGTTAATAAGTTGCATAAGAATAATAAGGAGCCTGATCAGGAGGAAATTGAGGGGTGGATCAAGGATCAGATCTTCTTCTTAAAGCATACGGCCTGGGAGGTCTTCCAGCGTATGCCGGAGCATTGCTTTGAGGAGATTCCTGATAGTGTGGTGGAGGCTTATCTTGAGAAGTAGTTCAAAAATGTGTAGTTAGTGAGGAAGATAGCGACGGGCAAATTGAAAAGTCTTTACGGAATTGTCTTGGGGTATCGCATTCTACATGCTTCATTCATGATTCGCTGGTAGCAACGTCGGGTCGATTATTGTTGGTCAGAGATTGAGCGCCAAACTGCCTAGAGCCCAAATGAATGATCTCGGCAAACGTGCCGGGCGAAACGTCAAGCTCACGCAAAGGTGATTCCAAGTTTAATAATCACAAAAGGTCGCCCCGAGCCTTCATGTCAAGAGCCCTTTAATAGTGATACCCTTGCTGACCCTTCATCTGGTCATGCGGATCTTGAGATCAGTCAGGTGGTATCTCCCTGTAAGACTTGAAAAACGGCGTTGCCACGTTAACAGTTCAATAATAAGGAAGTCTAATCTGCAGAGACGAAGATAGATAATCTAACCGATGCGAGTTAAACGAAAGTAGTAAAGCGGCGCGGGTCAGCTTACGCAGACTTTTGTGGTTGGATTGCGGTACTACTAGTTAGTGACTTCGGAATATGGGGTAATATGAGAAGAATTGCCATAGAATTTCTCCAACGAATTGGACAATTTCATCGATCAGGGTGCTTGAGGGACTGCGTCCCGCATAACAAAATCGTATTTCAAATATTCCACAGAATTCATTGCAAACCTACAAGTAACAAACTGTATAGACAAGGGCTTCAACCTCGGGTAAACTAACAACCCCAGCAACAGCCGACTCAACCATAATTCACAAAAGACTGATTCTTTATCAAATCACTCTGCAACGATCCAACAAACCCACTCGAGCCCACCAACGAGGACAGTGACTTGAAATGCCGCTGTTGCTCATGATAAACATGCTGCGCCGTCCGCTGCCCATGCCTAACCATCTGACTCGCCCTATCAACCACATCCGGATCTTGCGCAATATGCGAACCCACCGACTTCGCCGCCTTAACCACCTGCCCCCTCGCCGCCTTAAACGCACTCTCACTTCCATCAACACCCAGAATACTCACCCACGACCCATCATCACTCACACCCTTCAACGCCTTAAAACCCGCCATCCCCCCAGACACTGCACCCATCCCAAACGCCTTCCCCGCGCCCTCGAAAAGCCCATAATGCGCCCCATAGAATTTATTCTCAACCGCATTCCCCGCCACAGTCTGCAATAAACTCCCCGTCCCATCAATTAACGCCCTCACCCCCACCGTCGCGGCTTTCGCAAACAACGTCTCCGTGGTACTTCCCAACGACCACCCCGCCGCCTGACTTAGTCGTCCCGTCGCACTAGCTATAGCCGCCGAAGACGCCACAGCACCCAGCGCCCCCGTCGCGAAACCTATACCGGCGTTGATCCCCACTGTCGCACCATATCCAGCCCAAAACTTACCCCCGCGCTGATTCCGATGGTCAATGGAATATTTCATCCCCGCTACACCTCCCGAAAACAAAGCGCCCGCCGCAGCAGCAGCGAGGGGTGCAGCGGCGCCGCCGGTGGCGAATGTAATTGCTGCGGCGCCGAGGACCATGAGGCCGCCGATCGCGGCACCGACGAAGGCGGAGAAGGAGAAGCGGCCGGTGGGATCGACGTGGTTTATTGGATCATTGTTCTCGAAAGTGAATCTGTTTAGGCCGTCGGTTTGGGAGAGGAAGTGGGTGGAGAGGAGGGTGTCGGGTGTTGTGAAGCGGCCGATTACAGGGTCGTAGTGACGGGAGCCGAAGTCGAGGAGGCTGGTTGTGGGATCGAGGCGGCGGCCTTCGTATGTTGACTGTGAGGGGAGGTTGTCGGTACCCGTGCTTGGGCCTTTCTCGGAAGGAGGATTGATTGAAGGCATCCCGAAGTCGTCGTATGTGATGGTCTCGAGAGGGGTGGCGTCGGATCCCCGGAAGCGGTGCGTGATGTTACCTTTGTGGTCGCTTGCAACGGCTGTTGATATCGCGAACCCTTTACCCTTACCCTTGCCCTCGCCACCGACTGTGGCTGGGGATGTGGTGCTGTGTGTTGCTAACAATAGTCCCGCGCCGAATAACTTGAGCGTGACGGTGGTCGAGCCATCAGCGAGACGTTGCACGCTATAGTCATCACTAACTATAACCAGCGAGCTCTTCCCATCGCCTATCTCTCGTCGAACAGTTTTGCCGTCGGGCCCGCAAGTCAAGGTCGTAATAATACCGTCTTCCTTATTCGAAAAAGATTCCATCAAACCAAACGAGTTGTACTCGAATGTCGTGAGGGGAATATCTATCGTCATGCGCGACGTCATCCGTCCAGCCGGATCATACCCGACATTCAACACATTACTCCCTTGCGTATCCGTGCCAGTGACACTGTTACTCGTATATGCCAACGTCGTGCCCGCCTTGCTCGTGATATTCCCTGACTTGTCATACACGTAGCTCGAGATCGGCTTGTCGTCTGTTTTCGAACTGAGAAGGCGTCTCCCATCATACTCATATTCCGTCGTCGTCCCGGCAACGAGTTCACTGATTTGAGCGAGCTGGTCTGCGCCGTTGTACATGTATTGCAGCTCAACCAGAGTGGAGGAGTTCTGGTCACTGGCCTTGGGGTTTGACGTGCTCATCGTGTGTCCTAAAGTGTATCCCTGGCCATCATACGTCATGTTGTGCATGAACTGCCTCTCCATCGAGTCGCCGTCAACCAAAATGCTGTCAGGTTTGTCGAAACCATTGTCGTAGTCGAATCGGCTGCTTAGCAACGGGTGCGGAGGTGTAGAGCTGCGGGTGCTGTCGGAAGCACTGAAGATGTTACTGCTCGCGAGTAAAGAGCCTGTATACTGATTGCGCTTGACGGCTCCATTGGGATATGTCTTGCTCACGGTCTGGCCCTGCAAGTCGTAGGTCAATGTGGTCTTGTATGGCACATTGTCTGCAAGCGTAAGGGTTCTGGAACTCATTCTGCCCAGAATATCGTACTCGAACACGACCTTGGACTCAAATTGCTCATGACTGCCGGTAGGGTAGACGGTCATGGATAAGAGGTTCTCAATGCCGTCTCTGCCGTATTCGTAGACGAGAACTCGACCGTCGGAACCGGATTTTCGCAACGGCCGACCTTTGTTATCCCGCTCAAATGTGATTATCTCACCGGCGACGTTGGTGGTCTTGATGAGCTGTCCGGTGCCGTCATAAGTGTAAGTCATGGATGGATTTGGGTCTTTAGGCGGATGCGCAGGATCAGGGGCTGATTGGTATGGGTTTGTAATGGACTTGAGCTGGCCAAGTGAGGTGTAGGTCCTGGTTTCCTTCTTACCACCAGGCCCAGTAGCCTGAACCAGGTTACCAGCGACATCGTATTGGAAGTCAGAGACATGGCCTTTGCCATTGGTTGCTTGAATGACATGTTCCCTGCCGTTGATGGAAACATAGCTCTTTGGCGTAAACAAGAGCGTCGCATCGGGTGTGTTTACATTAGGGGAAGGGCCTTTGACTGTTTCTCGCACTGTTGCACCACCATCGTCGTATTGTATGGTCGACACAATTTTGATAGTAGTGTCGTTGTGGCTCGGGCGAGATTGCGTGGTGACTCGTCCAAGCTGATCAAAGACCGAGGTGGTGCCCTCATTCGAGGAGGGTCGGTATTCGAAGTCATTCCAGCTGACAGACCCGAGGGGAAAGCTTTCGAATAAGACATTTCCACGCGTGTCGTATGTCCAATACTTCCAGACGATGTGTTTATTGGCAGAGCCCTGACTCAAACGCTGCTTACATTGCTGACCGATACAGTCAAACAGTTGCAAGGCCTCGGACTGCATGTCAACAGACTCGCCGAAATGGGATATTGTGCTCTTGGCCATGTATAAGCTTAGATTCTCAGCGACAGGGCTTTTGACCCTGTCATATGAGTAATTGCGAAAAGGGGAGAGGAAGATTTGGGTGCTTGGGTCCGTGGAGCCTAATGAGATGGCGAGTTCTTTGTCCGCAACATATGAGGCGCTTTCTCCGAGGAACCCGCTGGCGCTGGGCATAGATTGCTGCATTCCGATAGCCTGCATACGTGTCTCGATAGGTCGACCGAATCCGTCAACTTTGGTGCAAGACAGTCGTCCGTTCGTCGCCAGGTTGGCCACGACGGACCCGCTGGCAGTATCATACGCCATCCGTTGTCTTGACATGATCTTATCGTCGTCACCCTGCTCAACCGTGGTGACCAGGAGATTATGGAAAATGTCATCGTAGAAAGACAAAGTTGTGAGTCCGAGCGGGTCCTTGGAAGATATTTCGTTTCCATAGACGTCATATCCGTGTGTGGTGACGAGGAATTTGTCCGCTTCATCTGACCAGTGCCATGACTCCTTCGCCAGAGCCGTAACAGGATCGTACACCCACCGCTCAAGACTCAAGTCCTCACTAGCTGTGAAAGTCGTCATATCTGTCGCCGGGTTGTCCACTTTGGAGAGCTTCTTCGCTGTCATCAACCCTGTGATGCCCTTAATGGGGTCCGCATACATGCATCTCTCCCAAGAGTGGAAGACTGGCTTGTCGCCCTGTAACTCAGAGGAATGTTTGAGCGTGACGTTGCCATTGACATCGCTGGTGAACTCGGTCAGTTGGACGCGTGAGCCCACAATCTGCCCAGACACGTCCTGGGTACCCATTGTTTCCACCTTGTCGAAAAGCTTGTTGACGTGCCAGATATTCCATGATGCCTGCTTGCTGACCTTGACAGCCTGATAGTCGGTCGTTTGGCGGACTAGCAGGGTTGGCTTCTCAGCGACCGTCAGAGTGTCAATCCTGGATTTGACGCCATTCTTAGGGAAAGTCTGAAAATAGTGCTCAATCGTCAGGATGTTGTCGTTATTGTTGGTTGTACTGATCGACTCGAACCCCATCCAGCCACGACCGAGGTTGTTGATCACTGCTTGATGGTACTTCTTGGTGATGGATGTTGTGATGCCAAGAGAGTTGATCTTTGGGTCGTTGTTGTGCGTCAGTGCGGTAACAACATAGTTGGGAGCTCCCAGCAGGACATAACCGCCCAGAGGATTCGGCTCCTTTCCTGGATCGTACACTACCGTATCACTCAATGTGCCATAAGCAACAGTCGTCGTAAGGCCCATGGGGTCGAGGGCAGTAGACAACATATCGGTTGGCTGAGCAGTGTTGTACACAGGGACAATGCTCACGCTGCTTGCTCCAGCCTCCAGAGAATAAATCAGCCAATCGCCCATCCCATTGCCCGTGATATCCAAAGGCATGACCTGAGCTGCCGACAGACCCGGCGCAGAGGTAGTCAGGGGATATAACGCCATAGTCGAAGTGACAGTGCCATCGGAGCAGCCATCAACGGATGCACACCAGTAGTTGCCAGGTGTGGCGTCTGTGAACACGTAGCTCAGACTCGGGTACAGGCCCCCACTCAAGTTCGTAACGGAGAACTGCCCGGCAATAGAGGAGCTATCGGGGCTGACGGCTGGTGGTGAGGGTGGCGTGACAGTGCGATCGATGGTAGAGGCCTCGTAGAAGCTGCCAAAGCCGTCTCCGAGTGAGACCAAATACTTGAAGCTGATATTAGAATCTGACAGCGAGGCGGTGGCGAGAACGATGTCCTGGCTGCCGTCACCATTTATATCGCAGGTCAGCACATTCCAAAAGGGATCGTTGCCGTTGGCGGAGTCTTGCTGAGTGAGCACAGAAGTCACGCCGGTTGTAGCGAATCCATTGGCGGAGTCTCCAGCCTTGGCACACTTGTAAGACGTAGCCTTGATCGCGTAAGACGTGCTGCCGCTAGCGGAGTCCTTCCATATTCTCACGAGACTCACGGCACTCGTTCCAGCTTGTTTAAGGAGGAACCAGTCGATCGTGTTATCGAAAGCATCTGCCGTATGCGTTTCGATGCCAGCGCCAAGGCTGATGCCAGAACTGTCCGATTTTCCCGGGAAGTTACGGAACGATATTTTAGGGGGGCTTGAAGACTCGGCGCCTGGGTTCGAGTAGATCTGGACCACATCGACAGTTCCGCTGCCCGTCATATCCATAGCCATGAATCTGGACGTGGTGTCCCAGGGCACCAGCGTCGTGATGTTCTTGGGTGCCGCTGTTAGACTGATTCCATTACTCTGTGACAGAAAGAATTCCAAGTTCTTCTGGCTGTTGGAGAATGGGATGATCAAGTCTGATCGACCATCGCCGTTGAGATCTGGCGTCATTACATTGGGGGGCATGGACGGGTCCAAATTCGGCATAGAAAGGGAGACGGGGGTTGGAGAGGCAGTCCAGCTGGCAGTTACCAATTTGTTCGAGTCGGGTGTGGTTCGTTCGGCAATGAACGTGTTGATATTCAGAGTTGTGCTACTTTTCTCCCATGACAAGCACGCCATGTCGCCCAGGCCCCGGCCTGTCATATTCAGAGGCACCAGTGCCATTAAATCTGCCGGCGCGGAGAGCGGACCTGCTGTCATACTCTGGAAACGGGGTGCCGAAGGATCGGCCTGCGGTGTAGTGTACGTGAAGGTTGTTGGCAGCAGCTCAACCGACGGCTGTGCAAGGTCGCTGCTGACGCTGCTCTCCGTCACGCTGGTGAGAGCGGAGTCTTGAGTGATGGTCGAAGGCAAATACGACAGCACATAGGTTCTGTGGATCTGCTTTGTTCCCTCAATGATCGTGCCAATGGATATCTTGCTCATGCGGTTGGCCCATATGACCACGTCCCCTCCCGTTGATTGCTTGACAAGATCAGGCCGAGGGCCATATGAGAATTGGACATATCTCGATGCGGCCACAGTGGTGCTACCACAATATTCGATGGTATCAAGATAGGAAGTGCCACTGTCTCCTGCCGCTGCACCCGAGGTCGTGGGGACGGTAGTGTAATTGTACACAATAGTGTTGCCATGGATGTCTGTGGACTTCTTGATCCGCCATTCCCGAGCCACAGGCGCGAACTTAGCAGATACAATGCGACTGTCCGGACTCGTGCCGTATTCTGTCTTGCGTCCAGTGTGGTCCATGGTGGTAAATCCCCCATCCTTGCCTGTGGATGGATCGCCTTTTAGAGTGCTGACTTTGAGGCCATTGTTGTTGACCTCCGTCGAATAGACTGTGTTTATCTTGAAGTAGTTTCCGTCGATGTTGAGCAGGTCCACACCGTCGAGGACAAGTTTCGGGGTTGTAGAGTCGTACCCGACTGGTGGAGGGTTCAGCTTGTCATACACCAGTCTTGCAGCACTGCACGTAATGGAAGAGATTCCACCAAGGCACCAGCTGTAGCCTAGCACTCCGTTGGGGGTCCCCTGTGAGTACTCTAAAGACAGGTTTGGTTCGTTGCCAGACAGAATGCCGCTTGGAGTCTCGATTTTCAGGCTGTAGCGAGACAGACCATTGTTGTCCGTGTCAAGCTTGCCCTGTTGCCGTCCGATCGCGCTTGGACCTAATGAGGACATGTTGATGTGCAATTTGGAATGAAAAAGGGTGACAATATTGAGGTCCCCTTGACAGACACTGATTGAGAGAAAGGGGAAGCAAGCGTGATACTCAAACGGTGATACTTGTCATAAATCCTTGCGCAATGTTATTAGATCATGATACAATGTGTACTTATCTATGCCAATTTCCCCATACGTGTATCCGGTATCGGATTTCGAAGATGGGCGATTGAATCACCATACGGAAAATCCACCTATACACCCACGCGCAGAGCACACATGCTCGGAATGCAAGACTCAAGCGAGAAAGATGCTCAAAACTCAATAATGCGCCTTTCTAACGGCATAATGAGGGGAAAGGCTGCAACTGAGACACTTGACAACGAGTCTTAACTACATACGTGATTTACTGCATATTCAGCTTTCAGCTGGGCGCCGTTACATACCTCATACGCAAGGGTCTGCATCGGATGCGGCAACTCCGTCAAGCCAGCTAGCCCCATTGGGAACGGACCGCCGTGAATATTGGATGTGTCGAATTGCCTAGATCGCGCACCTGCGTGGACATTATGCGACCGTTCGGACACGGAGGGAATGAGAAACAGGACTAAGCGACACGTTATCATTGATGAAATGTCTCAAATTAGTGCTCCCCACCGTATCTTTGTATCCTGCGCGCGGCGCTTAGCATGACCTCGACGCCCATGAGTGCCCCTGCTCTCCTTTGAGGCGTTCAACTAGCACCGAGGACCATGGCATGAGATCATACGATGGCGGGGAGCTGAAAAGTGTTCAACAGCGGCCGATTTTCCAATTCCAGTAATTGACTATTGCGACCTGCGCCACTTGGCTTATGGTGCCAATTGCGTCTGACCACACCATATTGGCCATTATGTACACTGTGGTATGATTCAGTATGGGCTCATGGTATGTGCTGTTAGTGGACATTCAACTCAACTGTTGTGGTGGAAAGTCCCGTGGGCTGTGGTAGTTCGTGGAGATACGGGTTTAGAGGGTTTCAGACGAACCTTTGTGCTCAATGCTGGGCAAAAAAGCTGTCATTTTGGCTAGGCGGGTTGTCTACGCGCGTAGCGTGACAACATTCTCGCGAAGTATCTAAGTATGATAAAAAGCTAGGTTGCAATTTGATCATCGGGTGCTCCTCAAAATCTACCTACTTCAAACCGGGAATAAAAGATCGTATTTACCTCGTATTAAGGGAGGTCTGATCTGTTTGAACACGGTGCACTACAAGAAGAAGGGTATAATTATTGAGTCTAGGGACCGTGGGCAATTGTTTTCATCGATAGAAGAATACGAACTGCGTGCACCTCGATACTCCCGACTCCATCAAGAAGTAAAAGTCTGAAGGCTACCATTTCATGGTCAAAGTCGTGGAGGCTATGTCGAATTTGATACTAGGCTTTATTGTGTCTCTCATTATATGGCAACTTTTCTATTGCAATACACGCCCGCCGGCGGAGAGGTGTGAATAGACGGGCTAGAAGAAGACATCGACAATCGGCCGGACTTGGACGATGGACGGTAAAAGTACAAGCAATCCAAGCATGAGGACACAATCGACAGGGCAGAATCACAAAGCAGCTTTGGTGCGAGGTAACGTTTAACATTCAACACCTTGAATCCATCTCTCAACATTTTCAACACCGGTGGTAATCTGCTTATATGCCTGAGCGTTCTGTATGGCCGTTCTTACGCCTCAGCTCTTGCGAGGCGTGCATCAGACAATGATCTGGCGTATCTCAATTGACATATGCTTTCCAGGAAAGGCCGAGACATGGAACATGATCTCCTGCTCGTTACTATCCTTGTCTTTGGAAATATAGGTATTCTCTGAGTTAATGGCGACGCCCTTCCGAAGTGCGGCTTCATAACCGGCCTTGGGGTCCGCAGACTCGACCACACCAGCCTTGTAGCTTCCCGCAAGAGGCGCAGTAAGGCCCTAAAGTATCGGCAGAAATTGCCACGAGTCAGTCCGTAGTCTTTTGGCAGGTTGTCGGGCCGGCATTGTGTGAAAGGCGGGTGCTTACAACGGAGAAGTCAAAAAAGTGCGTCGAATCGAGAGAGAGCCTGAAGCTCGAACCGAGTGTCACTCCAGCAGGGTTGTGGTCTCCATTACTCCCGGAGAACTCCATTGTCTTGAACCCATCGACACCCTTCGGAGTCTCAAAGAATTTGCCAGAATCGATGTAGTTATCTGTGGTCACAATCTGGAATTGAGTGGCGTTGTACACCGTGCACTGAAACCATCTATGGTATTTTTCGAGCTCAGTCGGGGGCTTGGGAACCAGTTCTCGCAATGTCTTTAACCGAATTCCGAATTAGCTAACTATGACAGAGTCAAGGGAAGAGAAGGAACTTTGGCGAAAGTGCACCTACGTCACGGACTTTGATGGCCAGCTTGGCACCAGTGATGAAAGAGGTGGCAACTTCGACAACACCAGGCATCTTTACTAGTATGACGGCTCTGGTTTCGTTTGGAAGGATGAAATGAAAATGAGGCTGGATATTTGTTTCCGATCAGTGTTTCGAATTGATGGCCGGGAAACATCATGTTTATATAAAAGAATACCTGTGCATGACAGTAATGATAAGCACCCCAAACAGATTGTGGGTCACCTGGGCCATCTCCTGTCTTCCTTCCTAGAGACCACCCTCAGAACTTCAGAAGGACAAGCTAGGTAACCGAAACCAACTAGTTCTCGATGCCCTCTGTGTCTTGCCTACATGCAGAACCCAGCAAGTCAAGCGGCTAAGCGGAATTGAACGGCGATCTCTGCCGCCCCTCCGATCACGGATCTTGCTAGAACGTAGATTTCCACTGCACTACGGTGAGGGAAACCTCCTCACGGTCGTTCGTCCTGTGGTCTAGATCCCAATGGTCAAGATGAGAGGCGGGGCTCGCGTATACCTGCATTGAGCTGAACTTCTGGGCTCCAAACACGCATCAACCAGACGATTTAGTCTCGCGGTCTCCGAGACATAAGCACTTCATACATACAGTGTGTGTGCGACAACTTGGTGGCATGCAGAAGAACCTTCCAGCCCGACGCCAATCACATGGGCGTTATGTGCCGGCAGCGGGACTACCCATCTGGGGATTCTTTCCGAGACAGACTGGGGTGGTTTCCAGCTGTGACAGTGCTACTGCATGTGCATATCGGACGGACCCCGAGTCATGCCTCAATAGGGCGCAACACCAGTGCTCTACTGCTGGCCTAGGCCCTGATCGGTACGATCCGTTCGGGGCAAATCACAACCGGTCATAGGGGCGAGCCTGCCGGATTAGGTCTTTCCGTCAGGCCAAAGTATTTCAAATTAACAGGGGTCAGTTATGCAAGCTCCAGCAATGTATCTTTGTCGCCGTAAGCCTAAGAGGGTGAGGCTGCCCTCGATAAAGTCAGCACTAAGACAAAAAGAGCGAAATCCGGATAGAAAAAACAGCCAAAGTGTCCGGACGGATAGTGGCTCCAATTTGCCCCGAACGGATCGTACCGATCAGGGCTAGTAAACTACTAGCCCTCTTTGCTTTCTACAGCGCGGCGCAACACGTAATGGCGCTTTGACGCGACTCACAGTAAGGCTCGTGCGCAACCGTGATATGAACCGAAAGTACTTGGGTACTTGAAATTCACCTGTGCAGGGTGGCATAGTGAGCCTCCGTCGTGGTCAAATCGAATGACTAAGTATCTTGTTAAGAGACAGTTCCATTTGCTATGAATACCTAGTACAAAATCCGTTGACAGTCCTGTGGTAAAGGACCATCTCCTTTCCACCATCTCCATCAATCACTATTACCAACTTAATTGTTCGTCTCATCACCCACAATTTTCATCAAGATGTCTTTGACAGAGACAAACCCACAGCCGGGCACGGTTGAAGCCGCCATCATCGACTGGATCAACAATGAGCCCAACCTCAACCAGAGCAAAGACACCATGGGTGGCTACGAGGGCTGGGCGCAGTTGCAAGTCTACAATTTCTTCAAGGACTTCATATTTCGCAACGCAAATATCAAGCGCGAAGAGCACATCTTCACCAACACCAGAAAGAAAGTCGACCTCTGGATCACATTGCGCGACGGTACCCAAGTCTCCACCGAGCTCAAATTTCGCACCAAGTCCGAAACACGACAGGATTTTCAGGACAGGGTATTGGAGGACATCAAGAAGGTTTGGGGTGGTGTTCAGCCAAAATATCGACCGATCAGGAACTATGTCATGGGTATCACAGACTCGCCTGGAGATCTGGACCAGTGGGATTCGAGAATGGGAGATTGGCCAGCAACTCCGCAGCGCTTCTTGAAGGCGAGGGGTTTGAATAAGTTCTTTGTGGTTCTCTGGGCTGTGGACGTCGACACCGCCGGGGATAATTTTATCGTGCAGTGGGATTAGTCTACAAGTGTTACCCTCCGCACCAGATAGACAGTATATCGGCATCGTAGGAGTGCTGGGTCCACCAGTTGAAGTCTCTGCGGCAAGATATGATCGACATAAATATTATAGCTATAACCTTGAAGTTTTAAAGCGTCTAGTTATATGAACGCTATCTTATTCCCAAGCGGCTTCAAGGAGGATATCTGCCATGTTTGCAATGCGGATGTTTCTCCTGTATTTCCTGTAATGACCTATGTCGTAAAAACTGAAACACTCTTATAACCCACTTCACTTCTTCGTCACGACGGTCTCACCATCATTGTCACAGGCCGACTGTGACAATTTGAAGACGTGCATCGTGGACTAAAACTCGCCCGTCGTCAATATCTACGATTGATTCTCGTGGGATAGGTTATCGGCTCGAGTCTCCTCGTTGTATCCAGCTACACCCTTGTTCGCCTCATCCTCATCGTCTGGGTGACCATTGGTACAACCGCCTCCTTCCCCCAAACCCTTTCCGCATCTTCGAACTTCTCCCTAGTCTCAACCAACATCTGGTCAATCCACTCTCTTCCCTCACCTTCCCTCGGGTAACGATGTTCGTGGTGCTCATAGATCCTTAGAGCATACTTTGCATGCATATACGCGTTGTATTTTGAAGAAATCGAGGATTCGGTGA
>JAMYIC010001654.1:0-13309 GCA_024112705.1 Microcera coccophila
CCTAAGATGCCCGACCCTGCCCTCTTCCAACTGGCTGATCGGTCTGTGTAGTGTCGAAGCCGTCGCATGAAGTGCGATGAAGGCCGTCCGACCTGCTCCTTGTGCGGGATTTCCGGTCTTGTCTGTGGCGGCTACACCAAAGACCTCTTCTTCGATTCCGAGTATGGTCCCCTATCAGGCGTGGCCCGCTTCCGGCGTCCTCTTCTCACGGAGCAAGAGCGCGAGTGTATGAGTGAACAGCTGATCGCCGACATTCCTCCGCCCTTGGCTGTTTGGCACATCTCGCAAGTTGATGAGGAATGCGAAAGGGCTCCCAAGGGAGACATTCAGGTATCGCGGGGTCCCTTTGGGGCTTTCAAGGTGGTTCAGCGAGACATGAGCTCCTGTTCTTCTCCCGATCCGGAAGTATTGGCCGAGTTTGATCCTGTGTCAAGTCCAGAGCCGGGCGCCGATGTGATTCCCCTAGAGGACGTCGCACCTAGGTTCTCGTCGCCGCCAGTAGAGCTGATGGCCTTGTCGCCCAGGACAACGAGAGACATGGCGGCCCAGCCGTTAATGCTCGAGCAAACCGGGCAGAGTCTGGTTGACCCTCGAACAGACTGGCTGAAGGTTCTTGATGGACTTCCCTTGGGCGACTGGTTGGCCACGGGGCGGATGGACATGCCCGACTGGTGGGAGACGACGAGGATCGAGCCTATCGACCCCCTGAGCTGTGGTCACGGTCCTCTTGGGGGCAGACCCACGTTCGAACCGCATCAGCATCCTGAGCCAACTCCATCGGCATCTGACAATCTCCAGTACTCGCTCATTCTACCCGACGACCCGCCAGCTCGTGCCTCGTCGACGCCAAGCTCCGGTCCCGTCTCCATCCACATCGACAGCCACGTGCCCAACGACGCCATTTTCTTGTTGAAGCATTATGCGACAACGGTCCTTCGAGGCTTGACGCCGTACAGACATAGCAAGACACCATGGCACGTTCTCTTTCTGCCACATGCCAAAAGCTGTCTGGCGGCGCTCACGCTCGGGGAAGAAATGGACCATGCCAGCCTGTGTGCCTTTTTCGCTACGCTGGCTCTTAGTGCATTCAGCCTCGGCGGAATCTATAGCTCGAGCAAGTGGGTCGAGCAGGGCAAAGCATACCACCAGCGATCTAGAATCGAGGTGCGGATGATGCTGGAGACGGCGTACGACGTTCCCAAAACCGCAAAGTACAAGTCAGTGCTGATGGCTCTCCTCGCCATGGTACAGATCTCTGTGCTTTCCGGAAACCGAGACGAAGGGGACTACTACCTACTGGAAACAGAAAAGTTCATCCGGGTGAGGGGTCTCAATCGAAGAAAATCTCGCAAGGTCCGGCTCCTTCATCACTGCTACGTCTTTGAGCGGCTCTCTCACGAAAGCACCGTTTCGGACAGGGGAATCCACCTGGCGCACCGTAACCAGGTTCGCGAGGCTATCGAGTCGAGCGGCGCGGTCGTGCACAGCCAAGACAGTCTCTCCTTTCGGCTCAGCAACTGGAACAACCTGGATCAGGAAATGCTCAAGGTCAAGGGGCAAGAGGAGGGGGAGAACGATTTGCACCTCCAGCGTCCCGGCATCTGGTCCGCAACGCTGTATCCTGAGATCTTTGGAATGCCAGAAGTTCAAGTCTTTGTGCTGTCGCTCATCATCCGGCTCGGGCGAGAAAAGGACGGGGAGCACGACCAGATGCCAGCGCCCGGTGTCGCCTTGAAAGAATTTCTCGGCCGTGCGAAGGCTGTCGAGCGGTTGATCAACCAGCTACAGCAATCAAGATCATCTACGTGGAGGATAGACGCCCTCACTGACTCCAGAAATGAAGAGTCCATCTTATTACTCGACATCTTGACTGCTACAATGCAGCACGCGCTGACAGTGTACTTTTATCGCAGGGTCTACGATTTGGATGCCAGCATGCTACAGCAAAGTGTCCTTGGCGTGCGCGATTGTTTGCTGCGCTTCGACGCCGCGGACGCTGGCATGGGCTACGGCTCGCTGAGGCTCATTTGGCCTGCTTTCATTGCGGCATGCGAAGCCGATGATTCCGAAGTCAGGGCGTCGTTCTCCCGATGGTTCGACGATTCTGCACGCCGGAGTGGATTGCGCACCTTTACCGAGACCAAAGAGCGTATTGAGCGAGTATGGGAAGAGAGGCGATGTGATAATATTCGGATTGTAGTGTAGGTTTTAAATTGAACATGAGGGGGTTTCAACGGCGGGTTCTCTTGAGGATAATTTGATTGCAGGAGGCTTCATTTTCACATGAATCATTCAGTCACATAGCAAGGCTCACTCACACTCACATGCCTCTAAATACCTCACTACCTTACGAGTTAGGCTGTATAGATATGTTATTATGAGATTGACTGACGAATTAGCCAATAAATTAACGATTTTTATTTTATCGAGTAAACAATCATTTAAATGAAGACACTTGTACTATCCGCAGTGGGATGAAAATGAATGGTACTCATTTGAAATCTACAAGTAAGTGCGCCACAACCCTTGCAGCAGGGTGAGGACTTTTGTGAGGCTGCTGGGTCATTGACTGACTCCACTGACTCACTCAACGGGTGGTGGTGGTGGTGGTTCACTCACAGCACAGCAGTCCACTCACCCCTCATGGGATGGGATGGCTTTCCTATCCCAGAACAGTGTGAAAGTGTAGTGAGTGTGAGTGGGGGGACACTGTAGATCCCTTGAGATCTCAACGGAACCTCATCCGATGGACCTTGTCGCGCGCGGGTGAGTTCTACCTGCTTCCTCTTATATCTGCTAGCAGATTGTCACCCGGACGCATTGGCAGGCTCATTCTCACTCTTCAATCTTTGCCAAGACCAAGATAGCCATGTCGTCATTTGAAGGCAAAGTCGTGAGTAGGCCCCTTTGTCACGTTGAGCAACCCCCCCCCCCCAACAATTTATCGTCGTTCTTTTTTCAAATTAACCAATAAATTCATTCTTTAGATCGCCATTACTGGCGCTGCGTCGGGCATGGGCCTAGCGACCGCCCATCTCCTCGCATCCCGAGGCGCAGTCCTTTCCGTCGCCGACATCAACGAAGCAGCCATCAAAACAGCCCTCAAGTCTCTGCCAGGCAGCCACAAGCACATGTACGAGGTAGTCGACGTGAGCAACAGCGCGTCCGTCAACGCATGGATCGAGAAGACGGTTCAAAAGCTGGGCAGACTCGACGGCGCCGTCAACATGGCTGGCATCATCGCGCCCGCTGTCCCCGTCGCCGAATACGCGGATGAGACTTGGGACAAGGTCTTTGCCGTTAATGCGCGGGGAGTCTTCAATTGCTTGAGAGCTGAACTGGGGGTCATGTCGGCTGGGGGCAGTATTGTGAGTGTGCGCTTTGGGGCTCAGCGCGGGGGGGGGGGGGGGTGCCTGAGTGATGGTTGACTGACTGACTGACTGACTGACTTGATGGCGCAGGTCTCTGCCGCGAGTGTTTTCGGCCAGTTCGGTGCGCCGGGTCATGCGGCCTACTGTGCGAGCAAGGCGGCCGTTATTGGGCTGTCGAGAACGGCTGCGAAGGAGAACCAGCACATCAGGGTCAATTGCGTATCACCAGGTTCGCTCAATCAACTACTACACTCACTCACTCGCTGTTGAGGTGTGGGATTTCCGCTGACAGTCACGATTTAGGTTCAGTCGCCACTGCTATGAACAAGGACGATGATCCAGAAGACGTGAAACGTACGCTGTCGGTGACTGCGCAGAAGAGAAGGGCGGAGCCGTCCGAGGTCGCCAATGTCATTGCATTTTTGCTGAGCGATGAGGCATCGTTCGTCACCGGCGCCGTGTACAACGTTGACGGAGGCTGGGCGTGTTGAGGTTGTGAGAGTTTGATAAGAGTATCGTAAATAGGTATCTCATCTACCCCGCGTCACAACGTCTCAACCCTAAACAATCTCACTTGAACTTCACTTGAACTTCACTTGAACTTCACTTGAACTTCACTTGAACTTCACTTGAACTTCACTTGAACTTCACTTGAACTTTTATTCGACTCCGATGAGAGCGGGAATGACCGGCTGGGACAGGGTGAGATTTTTCAATCAAGCCAAAGTCTAATGCACGGAGCGTAGAGCGGGGAATTCCAAACTGGGATCCAGGGACCGGTTCTGTCTACGCTCTGTCAAAGAAGAGCTTGGGTGGTGGTCAATCTCACTCTTGGTAAGCATGGCTTCGTTCTCCGATGAGGTGACGGTGGATGCCCTCAGCTTTTTCTGTCCCCTCGGAAGCTTTATCGTCTCCAGCGCGGTGAATGACAGCAAACCCTTATTGAACTGGCCCTTAATCCCTTTGGCTGTGTGAAGGGTCGCAGGGATTATTACCAAAGCCCCAATTAACATATCATATATCTGATTAAATAGGTAAATAGTGGATATCTCTAAGCCCTGTGACCCTTCGCACAGCCAAAGGGATAGAGGCTCGCAAAGGCCGTAAGCTAGTACGTAAATAGCGCGCCATGTTTTTAGCGCAGCGGCGGTTTGACAACCCCCTTCCTAATCCTCCAGCTGAATACCAAAAGGTCCAATAAGAATCAGGGAGGCCGATTGATGGATGGGTACGGCAGTGAGTCACTACTGCCGACACGCTAGCCGCAGATCATCCCCAGTTTAATCACCCCAATCTACCGTATGTAACACCCCAGTAGCCAAGTTTCTCAACGTCCGGATGATTGGTCGCAAACCTTGCCTTGGGATGGCGTGGGCCAGATCGGCGGCCACGAACCCTTGCTTGACTGGACAGTGATGATTATGCACGACTGGCAGTAAGCTAGGCCGCGTCCTAGCACCGATTTGGCTAGTTACTGATCGTCCACCAGGATAGCGCAGCCCTGCCATTGAAACTTGTAACCTCCAGGGGGGCAAAAGCTTGAATGTTGGTTCTAGGTAGACGGAGTGAGGCAAAGGGAGCCAACGAAGACAGGTCAGCACTTGTTCAAGCGCATTCTGGATCTTGCAGACGGTGTTTCAAGGCACATTGTGTTTGAGAACTAATGAGGTTGTAGTACACAACCAACGGCGCTTGAAACTGGCCTTCGGTAATGATCACCGTCACCAACGCTATCGTCTGCGCCCGGCGGTACCATCCCGATGATTTATGGCTGTTCTCCCCCTGAGGTGGACACCTGGTTTTTACCCCGTACGATTATGCAGAAGGTTCATATCACCTCCTTTTTGCCTTCAAGAAACCCATCTTTTCTGGGAGACTACATCTTCGAAACTACGAAGCTCGTCGAATTGCAAAAAAACCTTAGACCACCGGAAACCAAATCGCCTAATTAAGCGCCTTATTTTTGTCAGCATCTTGATTGTCCTCCTCGATGCAACAATTGCCGGCCTGCAATACGCCAACCAATATCAGTACCAGACGGCAACTCCGGGGATTGTAGCGGAAGCCAACGAGCCCCTGATGGTAATATCATGTTCAGAACCCTCAGTGGCGAAACTGAGTGCCGGTCATAACTCGCATTAAGCTTTCGCGATAGGAGGCGGGAAAGGCTCGTTCCGAGAGAGGGAACCCCGATGATTGCGACAAAGGTGTGGTGATGATGACGGAGATTTTCGTCCATCGTGAGCACCAGCGAGATGATGTGGAAAGTCTGTACGAAAAGTCATCGACAACTCCACCTAGCTGACTGGGTACATCAACTAAAAGTGGTTTTTTTAAAATAAAAATAAAAAGTTTTCAAGAAAAAATCGAAATACATTAAAATTAAAATAAGACCAAAAATCAACAATACAGATACACCTCTAGGCATTGGGCCGGCTGTGGCAAGTTGTGCTCTCGCTGAGCTCTGACGTTACGAGACGCTCTCGTCGCTACTTTGCCTCTCCATAGTCGGTCTACTTGGCGGCTTCCAGGCCATCGCCTTCTGAATCCCCCAGCTCGGTGGCTCCGAGTTACCTGCTCTGATGTATAATCTTATGTCAAACGAGGCGCCCCGCAGTTCGCTCGCCACTTTGGTAAAACAGGTGCATCTCACGCGGCGACACCCCAGCGACCCAGGTGGTAGGCTCAGGTGAAGTTCTTGCGAGACCGACCGCCTCGGGGTTTGGACACACCCTGAGGCTTTGCGGTTTTCGGTTTCTTGGCAATTTCCCGTCTTCTTCGCTGAGTATTGCCGCTCTGCGGCTGTGCAAGTTGCGGAGATGCTGCCTTAGCCGCGATGCGATCGCTTCGCCGCGGTTGCATACGAGTATGTCGAGCGGACTTTGGAGGTTGCACATCGCCGTTTTGCGGGCCGTCGCCAGTCATCCCAACACGTGCTTCGGGCAGCTCAGGCAATCCAGGTGAAGGAATCTGATGGGGGATATATGAGGTCGATTGCGATCGGTCTCTGTCCTCCAAGTCTTCCCCAAAAAGACCACGTGGTCCATTTCCAGATCTCTGAGGAAAAAACGTACCGGCGGCCGGTATTTCGGGCCACTTGGGCGATCCAGGTGGGGGAATCTGATGAGGACCAGGTGACATTGATTGAGGCCCGTCTCCATTCTTCACGTCTCCCTCAACTAGAGGGCTTAGTGCCGGTTCCGTATTTGCGCATGGTTCATTCGCAACTCGATCCAAAGCTAGTGCTTCGGGCAACTCAATGCGAAGCATATCCTCGAACGGATGCTCGTGCTTCCAGGTCCTGCCGGGTAGCACGCCCCAAGCTGGGTTCCACACTCCCCATCGTGTCCACATCTCCTTCACCTCCTGGTATGCCAGTGTACCCAGATCGAGAGGTTCTGGTGCAGCTGGTTCAGTCGCTTGATGCTTCGCCACGAGACGTTCGCATGCTTTTGCGACTTGGTACTGAAACTGGAGAAGCGGACGTGACGCCTCGCGCTCGCGCTCCATAAGCTGCCTCTCTTGGTCGGTTTGAGGCACCCTAGATGTCGTCACGCCGTACTTGAGACCGAACAGTCCCTGGGTCTCGCTTTCGTTTTCGAGCGCATCTTGGTGTTTCCACCGTATCCCGATTCCATCGTGACCTTTCTCCACCCAGTTGCTCCTCCAGATGCCCTGCTCAAGCCATGCTTTCTTGACGGCTTGTTGGCCCAATCGTCGAAGGCCGTCTCGGTCGCCGAAACGGTCGATTTCCAAGCCTCGATCTATTTCCGCGTCAACTTGGTGATGAAACTGGTGGTAGGGCATCGACGATAACCATTCAAGATTTAGTTGAACTTTCTTGTCGCCAACACGATTCGGTTCTTCATCGTCAAACTGGTCAAGTTCTGTCGTGCAGCCAGAGCTGACAGACTTTGGTGATTGGCTGAAGCGGCTCCTCCACCGTGCCAACCGAACTGGATCCTCTAGTTGTGCGATAGCTTCTTGAAGCTTATGTACGGGATATCCGCCCCGGGGCTGCAGCATTTTGGAGGCCATCAGGAGACGCGATTGAGGTGACTGTTGCAAGTGTGAAGTTCTTTGTTACGGAAAGAAGCTGTGAGGCACGAGTAGTATCTCCGCTTCTCGTCGATTGGCTATGAGCCATCCGTGACCATCGCGCGCTTACTGTCTGTGCTTGACCACTCATCTATCAAGCTAGTCGCGCACTTATCATTAAATTTGCCTCCACTCGGTATCACGTGATAACAAATTGTTGTTGGAATACACGGACAGATTAACATTGACGCGTTCTGAATGAATGTGTTTCAATTTGGGAATACGCTACCGTATTATGTCACTAAATTTGGATTTGTTAGTGCCTCGGTATGACCCACATCTAGCTTCCAATAGCTAGCGTTTGAAGCTAAATACTAAGTGGACTAATCAGCTCCTAGTATAGGCCTTTACTGAGGCGCTAACAAGTCTGGATTTAGTGAGATAATACGGTAGTCAATATCTCCAGCATTGGGAGTATTGCTAAATGCTGCAGAGGCTGATAGAATGACAAGAGAGTGAGACGCTTGAGACTACCCGCTCAGGCTTGCTAAGTATACCAAGCAAAGTAAAGCTAGGTCCCATGCAAGCGACCGAAATCCTTGTCCTTTGGGAACGCAAAGCTGGAGGGTCTCTTTTGCCTGCAGCAGCCCTCTATAGCCTAAAGCTTTATCTAACAAGCGGTAAGATGGCGAAAAGATCCAATTGCTGTTGGGCATTTCGAAATTGTGGCTAGTGATTGTGGTGGCGAAGCAACATTGGACTCCCATTAGAAGAAGCAAAGCTGGAAAGCTGCCGCCCACTTCGTGATCTTCAACTTCCTACAGGTTTGCTTAATTAACAACTAAGAAAATAATGACTCATCGCGAAAGGCGCGCACGCTACGATACAAAAGACAAGATTGTGTGGTAAGATTGTCAACCCATCGAAACGTTGCATCGGAACATGAGCCTTCAGGATCTCAGCCATCTATGCCACCCTCCTGCACTTTCTCATCAGCTTCTCTTGCGCATCCGCGCGGAACGGACTCTGTCGAATGCCATAGGTACGCCTTCGCGTGCCGAAGGCCTTCCTTCGGCACCCGCGTTCAGCCTTGGCGCAAGACTGGGTCTGATGTTTACAATTGAATGTCATCCTCCAGTGGTGGAATCCGCGACTGCACAGTGGTAAGTCCCGCTCCATCGTAGCGGAGGACGAGCATCTGGGCTGCAGATGCCCGCCTGTCCGCATCTACCCGTGCCATAGCTCTCAAAGGCCACAGGTAGTGGCCTTCCTTGTTAGCTATCTGTGTAACGGCCACCCATCCGAGACTGCCAGGCTCTGCTTGTACCTGACGGATGCCTTTATCCAGTAACCATGCCATTGTGGCATACAGCGACCAGACATCTGCTTTTGTTGTCTGTTTTCCTCCGCGGCATACCTCTGGAGCCCAGTACCAGGGAGTGCCAGACCGCGTTTTCGCCAAATCCTGCCAAGTCGCCATTCCAAAGTCGGTCAGTTGAAAACTCAAATTACCCTTTGGATAGGTATAAAGGATGTTCTCCGGCTTCACGTCGCGATGAATGAGTTCTTTCCTAGTCAGAAAGTCAAGCGCTTCAAGCATCTGGCGAAGCAAGGTATTGGCGATCTGGGTTGTGTTGTTAGGGTGCTGCTGGGCGAGCGATTGCAAGTTTCCCTGTGCTAGGTTTGTGAAGATGTGTACGTAGCCGTCGTCCTTCCATGTAGCATCGATGTATTGTACGATATGTTTCTATTGCATGAGCATGAGTTAGAACCAATGCAACGAGGGAGGGAATCGGAAGTCGCACATGGCTAACGTTACATAGACATTCGATCTCGCGCTTAACGCGGTCATATTCATGCCACTTCAACTCTGACAGTCGACGGTGCAAAGTTTTGACAGCCATCAATTCGCCAGAGTCCACATTCACCGCCTCTCGGACTGTGCCGAACATGCCGGACCCGACGATTTCGAAGGTTTCATATCGCATCGGCAACTCGTTGTTTTGAGCCGTGTGAAACCTTGTCTGCCTGGCGGTCTGTAAGGCAGTATCCGTGTCGTCAATGGTGCGCGCTCCGTGGTCAAGGGAAGGCGTCATAATTATCCGCTCCGCGTTGAGTTGCTGAACTGCCTCTTTTCCTTTGATAAGCCAGCGAATGTCGAACTCACACAGATCCTTTTTCTCGCCTCCCATCCCGATCCGGAGGTTGCGACCTGGAGTCAGAACAACCTGACGGCGGGAACGGCGGGGCTGAAATGGAAATTCCCAATCTATTCGACAAGATTGGTTGGTCGACCGGTCACAAAACATGACAAACCTACTCTCCTCGTGGATCTCGAACGAACACTGGATCCTCGAGAAGGAAGAACCTTGAAGTTTGATGTCGCCGTTGCGGCCCATTGTGGCGAGAGTCGATGGTTCTCCTGACGAGGAAAAACGATAGCCGATATCAAACCCGACTAGTTTCTTCGGTGTCATACATGGTGAGTTCTTAGGATCCTTCAAGAGATCCTTTGCTCGCTCGTTTGCAGGTACGAGCATGAAGAGAGCGCCATCGTCGACGAGCCTGTAAGACATGGTAAGGAGGTATACGGGAAGTGAATGAGGTCGAAGTAAAGCCAAGTTAGGAGGGAGTTGGAAGGAAGTTTTAGGAATCATATCCCTTAGGGTAGACAAAGGCTCACAGGGATCTTCTTTTAGTCTTGGGTAGTGTAATACCTCTTGGGAACCTAGTAGTAGTATGAAATAACCCCAGACACTTGGTATTCCTTTGTAAACGAATAAAACTGGGACAGAGGTAGGGCCATCAATGCCTTTGAGCCTGCGCGCCTCTTTCTGACCGCCCGATTGCTCGCCCAACCAACGCGATTCAACAGTTGTCGTACAAAGTCATAAGGTCATTTAGCGTCCCGCAAGGGACGTTCGTCTTTTGCGACAACAGTCATCTGGGACCAATCGGTAGGCCTAAGAAACCTCCACCTATGTCAGGCCATCCCGGATATGGTGCTTTTTGCAAGCATTCTAGACCTCCATTGCCTCGCGCTGGAATCAGCGTTGAGGACGAAGACGTGATTGGTCTGGTTGTCGCCAACAGAGCCTCCAACTTCAGTTTACGTGTTATAACGATTACATTATCACGCTGAGGGTTTTATTACTCCCCTGTTTAAGGAGCAAGCGAATCGCTTACCTTGCTAACAACCGACAGACTTTTCCCAGTTGCGTAAAGCCCAAGTTGAGTTACTTGCCTCCTTTGTTCTATTCCAAGATGGAAAACGCTTCGTTATTCTGAGTAATTTTCGGAACAAATTGCCCCCGAGGCACGACTCAAACTGGTTACGTCATGGGGCTCATCATTTCGCCGCAGGCGTCCATCCAAGATCAACGGCTATTGGCGATGCACGCATGGGTCCGTAATGAGTGATTGCATTGATCCTTGACGATCCTACCTAAAAGAGTACTACAGGGATGTCTTATGTATCCCGACCGTGCTGCTCCCACTATGTACACTAGGTCCTATGCCAACGACTGAGATCCTTGTCCTTTGGGAAGGCAAAGCTAGAGGGTCTCTTTTGCCTCCGGCGGCCCTGCCGGGCGCCCTCCTCGCCTTCGGCTCGAGCTTTGCGGCAGCCCCCTAAGCCTACAGCTTATAGCAGCTTTATCTAGTAAGCGGTAAGATGGCAAAAATATCCAACTGCCGTTGGGTATTTCAGAATTGTGGCTAGTGATTGTGGTGGCGAAGCACCATTGGGCTCCCATTAGAAGAAGCAAAGCTAGAAGCTGCCGCCCACTTCGTGACCTTCATCTTCTACGCAGCTTTGTTTAATTACAGTGTGGAGCCGGGAGGGCCGAGGAATGTGGCTACGGTCATTTCCAATAGGCTTGGCCCTTGACGCCTCCAACAACGGCATTCACGTTCTGCATCTTGGCTCTGCCCTTGTTGTTACTCACAGTATCGTCATGTTCAGGACAAACTTACCCCGAATTCCAGACGATGTGAAGGAAGGGAAGCGGGTTCTCTAGAGACCGGGCGGCCTCATCATCGCTTAACCACAATTGAGGCTCCGCGACGTCGACGAGTCCACGATCGTGCAAAATGACAGCCAGGCGGGTCAGGATCTTCCACCAGCTGATAGTATGCTCCACTGCGAAGTCGTTACCCTCCTTGCCGCTCGGAATGGCTTGATGGCTTGTGATTTTGCCAATGAGGAGCAAGTAGAGTGCGACGAGATGGGAGATGTGCACTATAGGGGTTACCTAGTGCTAGTTAGAATTAGTGCACTTACCGTTTCGCTGTATAACTTATGCACTGCCTTGTCCCTGATGCTGGCCCTGATGATCTCTGGGAATGAGGTCGACGTCCGTCTATACAGGGTTAGTTTCACCCGATATTGACTCTGAAAATCTGGTAAAACATGCGAGTTATCGGAGGACAAACGATAAAATTCTTCACGCCGAGGGATTCGGCTTCCTCGATAATTGCTACGTCCGTCGGAAAATGTCAGTGAGCTAGAGTGTATGACGATTGGAAAAAGGAATTCTCACCATTCGAAAAGGCTACGAGTCAGCCAGTTCCTTCTCCCATTGAAACACTGGATCAGTGTCTTTCGTGCGGCCACGAGTCCATCCAGTTTGTTCGAGTAGAAAGGATGCTCCAGAGGTCTACCAAACGTCAGAACAGAGAAGCGAGCTGCCAAGAAAGCCAGGCCAACATGGATGAAGTGAGTTTGTTCCCCGGATATCTCGTAATATTCACCCAGAGCCCTGACAAGAAGCAATGCAAGAATGGAATCTAAAGAATTCACAGCGTGAACCACGATGGTGACTAGAAACTCTGAGTACATGCCAATCACTTCCGGGCTTCCACATGGTGCGACTTACTCCTGTTACTAATAACGACATCTCGCATAGCCTCGTTATCGACAATATCGGCTTTGACAACGTTTACGTGTCACGCCAATAGCTTTTCGGCTTGCGTTTCGGAGCGAACCAGTGCCGTGATGTTGTGCGGAGCGGCGAGCTTGCTGTTCATCAACTGAGTCAGAATCGACCCACCACTGCATTGTTTCTGTCAGGGTTTACAAGATAACAACGAATGCATTAACGTACATGTAGCCTGTGGCGCCGCTAATCAAGATATTGTGGCCCATGCTGATTGGTGTTGAGTTGATAGAAGTTCGCAAAGGTGGTTTGCATGTGTTGGTTTGGTAGGATATTGGAACTTGCTTCAGACAGCCTTTGCAACTTGGCTTAAAGGCCCAAATCACAGTCTCAATCGTTGAGTCTTATACAAATCCGGAATTGGACCGCGATTATCGTTTAAAGGTAGAAAATGGGATACCGCATGATCCAGCCATTGATGCTATCCCGAACTCCGCCAAGGGGGTCTTTGTAATACACCAGGAAGCAGAGAAGCTGTAGTGAAGAGAGAAGTACGTAACCATCATCCCTGCCTCATCTCGGGAGTTACATATTTCTTCATGACCCCAAGACGAACTTGTCCGCCATTGAGAAAGGGCATTGCGGACTCCGCATTCTAAACTCCACATTCCGAAGCCCGCATTCCGCAGAGCGGAGGACAGCAGGTCCCAGAGCATCACATGCCAAGGGAATCAAGGCTAGGGTTTGCTGAAGCTGCGAGAACTTGAGTAATTAGTAGAAAACACAATCTCCAGTTCCAAACGGCTGAGCTATAAGGACCCGCCATGATCTTAGCAAAGCGTTGGTAGACATTGTTTATTCAAACTTTCTAAGCCGAGAGTTGAATTACCTACAATAGAAATCTCGGGTTACATGTATCTAGGACGTGGAACAGGAAGTGCAGTAGTTTTCTGTACTATTGCATTTATCACACAGCTGAAAGATGGGTACATAGCCTGGAGACTAATTGCGTTTGTTATTTAC
>JAMYIC010001656.1:14056-26211 GCA_024112705.1 Microcera coccophila
GATTTAGTTATCCCCTGTGACTTCCGAAATTCCTTTGGCGGACAGCTCACCACTGGCTTCAAGGCGCTGCACACGGAAGAGGTGATGTTGGCGGATATGCTCGACGCAGAGGCAGCGTCTATCTTGACAGCACAGGGGTTTAGAGGTACAAACTTCTCCGCAACCACGGCGCATGGTCTTGGATCCTTGTACAGCTGGGTGGGCCTTCTATAATCCAAAGTGCCCGTGATGTTCAGAGCGAAGCCCTGAGTCTTATGGCAGGTACCTTCTTCTGTGGCAGAGACGAGATCCGGCTGCTGAGCCCCCTGTTTAGTAGTGAACCTGACGTGGTCGATCGGGCGCACCAAGTGGCGCTGTATAGGCTCCATTGTCGACCCAACTTTGGTGCAGTTGCCAGCCAGCAGGGTCCATCTAAACATCCAGGTATCCTCCCGATCAACGAACTTGGGTACCCAGGCGTATAAGATGTAAGGGTCGGGGGATGAGGAGTTGAGCGATCCCAAATCCAGCTCATGAGAGTAGGCATGTGTAAAACTGCTGGTCTCCCAAACCGTGTATTCTATGGACGCGTCAAGACTTCCGGCGATGTGAGAGTTCTGAATGGCAAAGACGATGGGGAAGACTGGGCCAGGCGCATAAGTGTCGTTGCGCGGGAAAATCAAGTCTATTTCCACAGTCCCGGTAACATTATCGGTGACCATCTCTTGAGCGCCGGCATCGTAAGCCCAGAGGAGGCACCAGCAGCTGAGCCAAAAAGGCCGACGGAGAGAATGGAACATGTCGATTGAAAAGGCGGAAGAAGAAAGAGAAAGCTCGGGGAAAAGAAATGGAGCTGCGATGATGAATGGGTTGGTTGACATGAACACTTATGTAATCGGTGCTGCCCCTTGGCGTGGTTGGTATCAGGAAAATCCCTCCGAATTTCATCTCCTTGCTAATTCCGTTTGATAAACCTTCTTGGCACGATAAGCCGTGCCGAGACTGTTGCAGTCATCAACTGGGGTGGTGTTGGGACTAGATAGCGAGATGATCCGCGAATCTCCTAATCGGGGTCCCCCCTGTGGAAACAGGAACCATACCTCACACGATGGTCCCGCAAAGCATTTTTTCCTCCAGGTTTATAAGGGGGCTTTTGGCTTGGACCGGCGGGACAGACAAGCAAGAGAGTGCCTTTGGGGTGGACACGATGGGGACATGCTTTCTTTCACGGGCTTGGCAACCCCAAAGGCGGTCGTGCGTTGACCGGGGGTAAGCAAATCCTTCAAACCTTCACATGAGGAGCTGCAAAGTTGCAACCCAAGGACAATGAATGTTGGTACTAGATGGGGCGGGAAAGTTCTCGAGTCATAACCCACAATGCTACCGATCAGCTATCTAGCCGTGTCACATTAGCCGCAGGAACATGTCAGATAAGCAAATCCTTCCAACCTTCTCATGAGGAGCCCCCCGCCTTTGCTCTATTGACCTTGTTGATTCCCACTTCCCCCTTAGTGTCGCTAGTCATCACTGTTTTAGTTGTAGGGATGTTCGGCGGTTACCACTATTTGCTTCTAGGCGGTAACAATATGTTCATGGCCTTGACGTTGTTAAGGTTAAGATTACTCAAGAGCGCATAGTTTAAACGGCACCAAGATTCGAAATTTACATGCTTAAACGACTATAATTAAGCAAAGCTGCGTAGAAGATAAAGGTCACGAAGTGGGCGGCAGCTTCCAGCTTTGCTTCTTCTAATGGGAGCCCAATGTTGCTTCGCTACTATAATCACTAGCCATAATTCCGAAATATCTAACGGCAATTAGATGTTTTTGCTATCTTACCGCTCACTAGATAAAGCTACTATAGGCTTAGGGGGCCACCGTAGAGCTCGAGCCGAAGGCGAGGAGGGCGCCCGGCAGGGCCGCCGGAGGCAAAAGAAACCCTCTAGCTTTGCGTTCCCTGGGGCAAGGACTTCAGTTGTTGGCATAGGACCTAGTAGTGTATTGAATCCCAGTAAATAGCCAGAGACACTAGATCGAGTTCCTCGATCAGCGTCGATTCGTGTGCTCATATTCATCGCCCTATAATGCGTGAGCGACAAGGGGGTCAGGTGACCCCCCGGGTGATAGATAGTCCGTCAGAGTGGGAAGCTCTCCTTTGGAAGAGAGCTCCCACAAGAAGGGCCAGATAGACCATCTCAATAACAACATATACACCCTCACCCACCTTTTCTCGTATCACCCCAAGTCTAGATAGGTTGAAGGGGAAAACCACGAAGCAGCTGTGCCTGCATATTGTCGGCTCTCTTTCCACCACACAGACCATAAGCAACCCTCATTTTATCCTCTTCCTCTTCAATTCTCACACTCTTGAACATGAGAGGAAAGCCACACACATATCACCAGAAACTGCAATATTTATACGACATGGACAAAGTTTCACACTATGATATTGCTTTCTGGTGGATGCATGTAACGGACGAAGACTGCGATCTCGTTGTCCGAACCAACAACGGCTGGCTTTTCAACTGCCACCTCCACCCAAGTCAATTTTATCAACTACCCAAGGCAACAGAGTATTACTTCAAGTGTCTCAATATGCTTCGATCCGGCGAGGAGGAGATGGACGATTTCTATGTAGAAGATGCCTGCGGTTGGTTACTCCAACCATTTGTGTCCCTCATCACTCAGCTGGCACCGGCCACAATTCCGTTGCCAGTGTTGACGACGAGTGGACGACCAACTCTATCTCAGTACCCGTTCCCTCAGCAAGTGTCCTGTATCCTTAGTGTCAAGGGCAACCAGCTACAGCCAATTTTGGTTGACGACTCCCAAGAGCATGTCTGGCGGCCTTCAAAGCTCAAGCTAGAGGATAATTTCGCCAAGGACCTTGATCAGTGGACAAAGACCTTCCATCCATCTAGCATTGAGCTCTGCTACGAGAACCCTCGTCATACCCTTATCAAACCACCGGCAAAAGTCATCGTTATCGAACCTAATGGTCAATCAGTCACCTGTTTCTTTAAACCATTCAAGGCTTCATCCCGCAACGCACAGACAAATATCGAGCTGAGCACCCATCGCAAGCTAGCCAGAGCACAAATAACCTCTCCGCAGGTACGGATTTTGTCGTATCTACGGCCTTGTTCGGGACGAGAGCGGATTACTAGGTATGCTATTTCCTTGGATTGAGAAGAAAGCAGTATTATCAAGGTGGCTTGCCGAAGACAGTCCGTCTGACTTACGACGACGTTGGCAATCTCAGATCAAGGGATCGGTCAAGACGCTTCATCACGAAGGCATTATCTGGGGTGACGTCAAGGCCGAAAACATCCTGATCGATAAGAATGACAATGCATGGGTTATCGACTTTGGGGGAGTTACACTCCTGGGTGGGTTGATCCAGATAAGGCTGGAACGCTGGAAGGGGACCAGCAAGGCTTGGGGAAAATCATAGATATGCTTCTTTGAGGGGTGTGAATGTTGGTTCTAGATGGGGCAGCAAAAGTTCTCGAGCCATAACCCACAATTCTACCGATCAACTATCAAAGCCATGTCGCATTGGCCGCAGGAACATGTCAGATCCGTCTATTGTGATACAACACGTTCGAGGATCATCGAAGTAGACTTGAACGAAGTACTAAAGTTAGATTTTCGTGGTCAATTTATGAGCTCAACAACTTGCATAATTTCCCAAGCATCAGACTGACTTCTTGCATCTTGAGTTAGGCATCCTCAATCAGCGATCCTTGCTCGGCATTTGCCTAAAACAGCAACCCCAGCAACGCTGGACACGGATGACAAACACCCGCGCCGAGATGAAAGTCTTTGCTTTCTACATGTGGGTATATATGTCGCTCTTCGCCCACATTGCTGACCAAGACCTCGACCCCTTGAATCTCTGTGGAGCCAGGGCAGATGCCACATCTGTGTCAAATCACGCCTTGACTGCTTGCTACGTCATGATTGATTTGTTTCAGCCTGGATACTGCATTAGTTTGGTTTCTTGCGTTCCTCAAATTCCCAGCGGCCCCATTTGTTTGGGCATTCAACACAACCACGCAGCATGGGCCCAAGAGCGGGGATTCGACCCGGATGGTTCAGGCTGTGGACGATCACTGTCGTAACATTTGTTGGTTCTGGCAATGCACGTTGATATCACTATCTTGTATGAGGGCCGATTACTTGACTTGGCGCACCGCACGAGTCCCTATTCAAGGAACTTTTAACACTTCTTGTAGCAGTAGCAATCCTCTAGAGCTGGCCGAGGGACTGTTGCTGCTTGAAATTTCAGAATCATCCCACTGTTTGCTCAAGAAAGGTCTTGGCTGATAGATTGGCTTGTTGAGGAAGAGTAACACCTTGTCGATGAGCCCCCGTGTACCGCAGATCGCGCCTTGGCAGTAATTAGCGGGCCCTTCTGATGCTTCGGACCATCAACTCGTTGGTTACTTTGTCTTTCTTTTGACAGGGTTTTACGAAGTACAAGATCCTACAAGACGGCATTTAACAGCATGCTTGGACTAACGACTAAGAGTTGGGCAGTTACGCCGTCAACTCCATTCTTGCTCGCTCCTTAGCTATCCTGCCGGCCACTCCCGCAGTCGGACTTGGCATTGTCCCCTGCGAATTTTTGCCGTCATCCAACGGGGGCAGCTCGGCGCTGGCAGCCCTATGAGACATGCATAGGGTGTCGTGGCGGCGGAGATGCTTGATGCAGATGCAGCATCCATTTGGACAGCACAGGGATTGGGAGACGCCGATGTGTTCGAGAGGATAGCGCATGGCACCTGATCTGCAGAATGCTTGCCTCCCCCCCGCAGCAAACAAAGAACCTGGGATATTGAAAGTGAGACCACCTCTCTCGGTGCAGGCATCATTTCTAGTGTGGGTGATGAGGTCAGGTCGCTCAGCTCCTTCTGGGTCGTGAAAGTAATGTCCCTCATCTGTTCCCAAGCGTGTGACTCTCTCTAACTCATATCCCCACCAGCTTCCGAGCTCCATCCGAGCACCCAAGTGTCAACTCTATCAACAAGCTTGGTGGTCCACCCGTCCAAGAAGAAAGGGTCAGTACTAGAGAAGTTGTACCACTCCAAGTCCCTGAAGCCGGAGTCAACCATAGAAAAGGTATCCGCCTTCCGAACATTGTATTCAATGCGCAAATCAAGGGGTCCGGCAGCATAATCGTTCTGGACAGCAAAGACATGGGCATGAGCAATTCAGGGGTATGTATATATCATTGCGTGGGAAGATCGAGTCTACTTCCACGACAGCTAGACGAGTAATCCCCTTGGCCCTAGTGCAAACGAGGAAGCACCACCAGCACAGCCAAGAAAACCGATTGATTGCGGAGAACATTTCGATAAGCGGGGTGGAAAAGTCAGAGTGGGTGAGAAGCTGCGTTGAAGGAACGGTTGACACGGGCACTTTTGTAACATCCACTGGACAATAGCCCCTGATATTCAATCTGATCTGATAAGCCTATTTTTATCAAAAGCTGCAGCAGTGGTGTGTTGGTATGCTCGTGATGAACATATCCCTGCAAGCACACGACTCCCCATATGACTATTGGTTCTGGGCACAAACAGCGTCGGTGCGTGATGATCCAGAACCATGAGGTATGCCAACGGTTCTTGGCACGTATACCTAGAAATCAAGCTTCTTTGCTTTCCTGTCTACTGGGTCCTCCACTCCCATCGAGGTCCTTTTGTTCAAGCTTTTGAGCAAGGTAGTGATGGCCTGAGTGGTGGATCAGATCCAGAAGGCCGAAACGGCATTAGACTTGGCTCTGGGAAGATACAACTTCTTTGGGTAAGTGCCGGCTGCTTGGCTTAAGTGTATTGGACGAGTCTCCATTTCAAAGAGCGCTTGATACGCACCCACAGTGACGGCAGCAATGCTTCGTAATCGGCCAGAATGCTTAACCAACTTTAGCCTAAATCTCAGACACCTTGAATTGTTTGCTTGTAAAACGCGCTCGGTTCCAACAATGTTTGGACGACATGTTGACTGGCAGCAGAAGGGATAACCGGGCTGTCGTTGAGCACATGTATCGACTATAAACATCTTTCTACTTACCGGAGGATCCATCCGTAGCCTCGGCAGTAGTTCGAGCGTCTGTTTTACTACCTTGAGATCCATGAGCCAATAACTGTGTTAATTATTTGACTGAACACCACAAATAAAATCCTACGAGGCAATTTCGAACCGTTCTACGGTATTCTTGGACCGACGAATAAGGAATTAAAGTCGGGTAGCTACACCGTCAGCGATGCATTATTACCCCAGGTCTCTGTCATCGGTAGCAGCCGGCTTTAGGCCCAATGATCAAAGTTGCATCGAATAAGGTTTCACCATCGGGAGATTAATGCTTGTCTATTTTAATTACAACGTGGTATATTTGTGGAGTACCGCACGATATCCCTGAAGTTCTTCCTACTGGTACATACTCCAGACGAAGAGCCTTGCTACGTAGTACTATGTACTAGGTGCCAATGGACACGTGAATTATTTCCTGCTTCGTGTGTTTGGTTCTTGTCCGGGGACGGCAACTCCAAAGAATGGCCCGATCCGCTGGAGACAGTTTGGCCGAACATCTCATGTAATAATTAGTATCGGACAGGTGACAATACATGGCAGGAAAATGTGGATAGTACTCCATACTAATACCACCTATAAAACCGCCGGCCGGCTATGAACCTGACTGCAACAGCGAATGTGCCATGAGCCAGTACAACAATCCAAACACGTCGCACTGCGGACGATATTAGCTTTCTCTCTTTCTTCCCGTATCTTGGAGCTCTTCAAGTCAGAGATGTATCTCAAGTCCCTGGTCGCCCTGGGGTTGCTCCCCGAATTGCTTTCGGCCACCGTGCTGCGCAACCGCCAGAGCGTTACCTGCACCTATTCCTTGGCTGCCAGCGAGAGAGACACATGCCAGTCCTTTTCAACGAGCTGGGGCCTCAGTGTTGACAAGTTTCAGTCACTGAACCCCGGTGTTAGCTGTCCCACGCTCGTAGGTGGCCAGACCTATTGTGTCATTGGCACCGTCTCGTCGGCCGCAGCCCCTACCACAGCGGCTCCTACTGCGGCTGCTCCTATCACTACACTTGAAACGACATCATCAACGCCTGCCGAGTCATCGTCCCCGTACTCGCCTACCCAGCCCGGCCTCGCGGCTGACTGTGACAAGTTCTACAAGGTCGAGTCAGGTGATCAATGCAATTCTATTGAAGCCCAATTCAGCATCACCGCAGCACAGTTTGCAGCCTGGAACCCCTCCATCAATGCAGGTATGTTACGTCTCTCTCCCCTATAATCCTTGTGAGCTAACATGTCCGGGTAGACTGCACCAACCTTTGGGTTGACTACCACGTCTGCGTTCACGTTCCCGGCGCCACGACGGCGCCAACGACACCTGTCAAACCGCCAAATGGGTAAGTAACAATGGGGGGACTGGCATCGACATGGTGAGCACAGCTAATCAGGCGTCTTCAAGGGTCCAAACTCCCACCCCGGTGCAACCCGGCTTGATTGATAACTGCAGCAAATTCCACTTTGTCAATCCCGGCGATTCGTGCTCCAACATCGCTGCCCAGTACGACATCTCCGTGGCCGATTTTGTCAAATGGAACACGGGTGTTGGGAACAGCTGCCAAGGACTCTGGGCCAACGCGTACGCCTGCGTCGGCGTCATCCCCGCGTTCCTCCTCAGGTCTCACTACCACACAGACTGCACGGGCGACATACACAACACCGTTGCCGTTGCCAGCGGGAGTGATGGTGTGTGCATCGATACTGGTTGCGCGGTGGGCTCTGTAGATGCGGCCGCGGGGGGTGCGTGTTCCGATGGACAAGTGCAGCTGAGTTACTGGGAGAAGCCGGGATGTTCTGGGAAGTGGTTCGGCTACGGCTATATGAACCGAGGCCAATGCCATAAGATGTGGACAGAAGGCTGGAAGTTCCAGTCGCTCCACCTGAGGTGCGCGAGTGAGCGGGATGATTGTGTGAGCAAGGGCACCTGCACCTATGACCCTGAGCCAGACAAGAATACATGCTAGACTACATCTGCTGCATGATGATCTTTCACATTTTGACTGTTCATTGTCTTAGATATGCACTGTACCTGCATAGGGCTCTCGCTATGCCACTAATAGTATTACTAGGTCCTATGCCAACGACTGAAATCCTTGTCCTTTGGGAACGCAAAGCTAGGGGTTTCTCTTGCCTCCGGCGGCCCTGCCGGGCGCCCTCCTCGCCTGCGGCTCGATATCAGCAGATAGATTGGACATATCGAGCGAAGCGAGGAGTGCCCCCGGTAGGGCCGCCGGAGGCATCATCAGGGGAGTATTGTGTTGTGTTGCCTCCGGCGGCCCTACTGGGCGCCCTCCTCGCCTTTAGCTCGAGCTCCTATAGCAGTTTTATCTAGTAAGCGGTGAGATGGCAAAAATATCTAATTGCCGTTGGGTATTTTAGAATTATGGCTAGTAATTGTGGTAGTGAAGTAATATTGGGCTCCTATCAGAAGAAGCAAAGCTGGAAGCTGCCGCCCACTTCGTGACCTTTATCTTCTACTTAGCTTTGCTTAACTAATGAGGACAATGACTGGGAATTATCCCAGAAGTTTAGGGACGGAATCATCTACTTTGATTCTCGTGACGAAAGATGTCCATGTTAGAACAAACTGACAAGACCAGAAACCTCCTTTTGTCGATAGATTCAAACCATGATCTTGCCGTACGAGAATAAACCAGAAGCTCATAGAACTTTGAGTAGATGCTCGGGCGCTTCCTCAAGTTGATTAGCAAAATAAGAATTCCAACACATCTCATTCTGCCGGATGATTAGCCACAGCTTTGCCAACGTCTCTCAACTACAGTCCAGTCATAGTGGAATCTTTAATAATGTAGAAGCATTGCATAGGGTTCGACCAATATCCAAAAATTGATTGAACAGTCCGCCAACGAGAACCTCCGCGGTGGTGGAGAAAGGTTTTCTGTCCAGGTCCGTTTTCAAATTCAATCCACGGCCTTCGACTGCGCACCAGCATCAAAGCAACTGAGCTATCAAGCTTACCCTTAAATACCCTCGCGTCAATTTTACAACAATAAATGCCTCTAAAGTATATTCAGGTTCCATAAAAGTATTTCATTATCATATTTTTACACCAGACCAACTTTGAGAACCACTCAAAGTAGTGTCATGACTTTTCTTTTTCATCTCATTCAAGCATAATATTCTTAATGGGTCAACACCCCCCCTTTACCCTGTGTGCTCTTTGCACCACCGGGGAGAAAAGACGCCTTGAAAATGGCCAGATGAGTCCGGCTTTATCCAAACACAAATCGTCTTCCGGTCCTATGTTCAAGGACTTCCTCCATCAGACCAGCTCTGCGGCGCGTTGCCGTTTCCGAGCGGTTGGTCAGGCTGCGCAAACTTGTCGGTCGTGAACGGCTCCGTGCTCGACAAAGAGTCAACTCGGCCCAGCAACACCTCCAGATGGCGGAAGGCCGCGCTGGGCGCATACTGCGGGATCATGTGGCCAGCCAGGTTGACGTCGACGAAGGTGAGGCCGCGCTCGGTAATGGTGGATCCGAAGACGCCGGCGCCGGCAATGGTGCTGTTTGATTCCTCGTGGTGGTAGGGGACGTAGAAGGGCTCGGTGGGACGCTTCTGGAAGCCGAGCTGCCCGCCAAAGGTCATGTTCTGGATGGCCATGAGCGTTCCGTTGGCGATCAGGACGTAGTCGAGCGCGCCGTGGCCGATCATGACGTTCTTGGTGCGGTCGATGACGCCGCCCAGCACGGTGTTGGCCGTGGGACCGGACAGGTCGGTGCCGTTCACAAACACCGGGGTGCTGCTGCACTCCTTCCACTCGACGTCCGCGGGCGCGTTGATGGCCTGCTTAACGTCCTCGCGGTCGAAGTAGATGGAGGCGCCCTCGGGGAGGTAGTCGAAGCTTCCGGGGAAACCCAGCACGTCCCACAGCAGGGGACAAGTCGTCGCGACCTGGTAGAGGTCGAAGCAAGGGTTGAGCATGCTGATGGAGTTGAGGATGTCGTTCCAGAGGGTGCCGCATCCCGGCAGAGCCTCGCCGGTCTTGGGGTCGATGCCGGGCAGGGTGCTGGGCATGGGACCCGCCGGGGGGTAGGTGAGATACTTGTCGCGCAGCGCGGCGAAGCCGCATTCCTCGTCGACCTTGTGAATGTGCTCCACGTAGCTGTCGTTGAAGGGGAACAGGTTGCGGTGGAAGTCGACAAAGGGAACTGCCGTGATGTCTTCCGACAGCGCGCCGGCGGAGATGGAGGGGTCGTAGATCAGCATGCCGTTGACGTCGAAGTAGGTCTTGTCCTGGGCGTCAAGCATCGCGCTCGCAATGTACGGGCAGTACATGCCACTGTTTACGTTTCATGTTAGTCTCGTGTGTGTCTAATAAGGAATACCGCGAGCAGCCGGAAGGTTGGGGGGGAGGGGGGATGACGCACGCATAAGACTCGCCGGAGATGTACACCTTGTATCCCTGCAGGGAAAAGGTGTCGACGAAGTTCTTCCAGAATCCCATGAACTGTTTCGCCACATCCTCCTCGTCCTTGGCCGTGACATTTCCGGTGGAAAAGCCAGTGCCGATGGGCTGTTCGACCCAGACGACGTTGGTGAGATGGTGCCAGGCCCAAGGATTCGCGACGGGCTTGTACGTGCCATACTGCCACAAGAATGGACCGTTTTCCTGGAGGAAACCTTCGAGGGACGAGCACCCGGGCTACACAGAGAGAGCAAATGAAAAAAGTCAGCCACGAGACGAGATTCCTCAATGCGCCAGTATTTCTGCCAGAAGTCACTTACACCTCCGTTGAGCCAGATTATAATCTCCTTCTTCGCATCCGGGTTCGGCGACGGCTGGAACCAGAAGTAGAACTCCTCGGGCGCATCTTCGTCATCCGAGATGGGGAGGGTGCCGCCATACGCCTCGCCAATGTCAAAGTCGACCTCGGGGATAGCGGTGCCGTCAATGGCAAACTCTGAGAGGTGAAGCACAAATGGTTAGCCCGATGGTAAGAATAGACCCAAATGGGGGTCGGTCTTCTCCTCCCCCATTGACAATGTAGGGAACCACGGGGGAAATCAAAAAAACTCACTGGCCGTCTTCTCACACTCGAATTGCTTCTCGGGCTGGCCGTCGCGGGACCAGAGGTCACGAGGGACTCCTCGATGCGGAACTGCCGACGGCGCATCCCTCCTCTCCTTGCCCATATGCGCCCAGGATCGACCGGCGGAGACGCTGGCGATCAAGGTCGCCGAGGCGATGACCGAAGCTGTAGACTGCCAACGCATGTCGGGCTAATATTTCGCAGGGAGACCAAGTCAATTGCTCTGTAGGAGAAGGGACAGCGGACAAGGAGCATTGGGGAAGAACATTGGTCGTGTGCGCGGAAGCAAGGCCATATTTATTGTCATTGAGATGGTCGCAACAAACAGCTACAGCTAGTCTAGCGGCGTCCAAGCAAGCAAGCAAGCAAGCAAGCAAGCAAAGGGGTATTACGTCGTTGCGGTTGGCACCTGATTAGGTAGAACCCCCAGGAAAAGGGACCTTTTGCGTGCCATTTCCCGATGGGAGTCGGACCAGGTTACAATCGGGAAGGTGGACTGATTGTAGATCTGCCATGCAGACGTCTCCCAAGAACTTTTGTACGCGACGGCGGAGGCTTATCGCACAATCTCTCAGACCTGCCCCATTGGGTAGCTGTTGGTTGGACCAGGTGGGACTAGTCGGGTAGAAGGGGGGGGAACCAATCATTTTATTGCAGCGCCGATTGAGCCGCTAATTAACAGGTTTGTTTTTTATTTTATTTTATGTATTTATGTATTTATGTATTTGGGAGCGGGCAAAGGAATCGGATGCTGGTAATACATGGACATACATCGATTTATTAATAGCTGCCTGACAGCAATTGGGTTTAGCTCGGTTCTAGACGATAGTCAGAATATGAAAACAAACAAATTGCAACGAGAGATGGAAAGGTTTCAGAAATTGAAGTGTTCTGTTCAACAATCAAACATGATCCGTGTATAACCCATCAACCCAGCCTTTTCTTTTGCGTACCTTTATGACAGCCGCCCCTTTCCCCCCCCCCCGTACAGCGCCGCATCATGTAGGCTACAGCCTGTAAGACTGGTCGTAAA
>JAMYIC010001658.1:0-11659 GCA_024112705.1 Microcera coccophila
TTTTTTTTTCTCCGGCCCCTTTATCTTCCTTGATTTTGGAGAGGTCAGCGACATGGTGATACTATCCACGGCTGGTGTGGGTTCCCTCCCGGGCTGACTTTGTTTGTACCTGCAGCCCAACTTACAGGGATCCTCCACTGGGAATTCAATTCACCCGCCCGTGGTCAAGGCTCGGTTCCTTGAAATTCCCATGCCCAGCCGTTTGACAATTCCACTTTACTACGGGCCCCGGCTGACTGTCTGATGATCTCGGTAGCTGTAACTGTAGATTCTTCTCTGTTTACTTGAGGTAATTTTTTGTTGGTTTGTACAGGGGCCCTGTCAATTCCCAAAAAGCGCCCGTCTCTCGTCGTCAATCCTACACCCGTAAATCCCCCCCCACCAATGCACACACTCAACGTCGCATTACATCATGGCTCAAGCACCGCCCTCACGCTTGGCATACTCGTCCTGGATTGCCTCTTCGTACTTTTCGCTTGCGCTGCGGGGATCTTCTTGGAGGACGCCTTCCTTGATGAGCGCCTCGGGGTCTGGGCGGTGGGAAATCTTGTCGTTCAGCTTGTCCTCCAGCATGTGCTTTTGAAGCTGTGGTTTTGGGTGTTAGCGCGTGATGAACTTGCCTGCCACAGCGATGCCATGACGGATCTAACTGTCGTGCCGGGGGGAGAGTTGGGCCGCGCTATCGACTCACCTCCTTCTGCTGCGCCTGGAGGCCTGGAGCGGCCGTGGACTTTGGAAGAATGTTCTCTGTTTGGGGGCCGAGTGGTCAGTTGAGAATCCTCGGACATCTAGGATCAGGCACTCACTCTCAACGAGCTCGGCCCGCTCGGGGCGGTGCTGTAAGTGCTTCTCAAGGGAGTTCTTGCGGCCTTGATTGGGCCGGATGGGGGAGATGGAAGTCTCGTCGACGAGCTGGGTCTCCTGGACAGCGTCGTTGTTATTGTTGTCGGCCATCGTGTGATTGTGGCTGGTTGATGGCGGAGTCGTGAAAGAGTACGATGTAGTGGAAGACAGCAGTGGCTTATTAGGATTGTCAATTGAGTTAATCGGGAGAGAAAGAGGCTAGACTCTGGAAAATGGCGATAAGTGCTCCTATATAAACTCTCGAGAGGGCCGGGCATGGGATGGCCCGTTGATGCGGCAGCAAGCTGATGTTATGGTCGTGTTATCCAGTCACCTGAGCTAGCATGTCCCGCCTGTTCCCCGCGCATGGCCAGAGCAGCTGCTGTGGTGATGGAGACATGTCGAAACCAAAAAGGCATGTCGCTACCCCGCAACCGCGGGAAGCCTGCGTCACTGGCAGGGGGTTTCCGCCAGATTACTGGACCAAGTTGGACGTGCACACAGCGCAGGGCACGAAGATTGTTTGTTTTGGCCAGGGTTTCGGGGCCTGCTAATGCCATTGAATGCCCGGCATTCACGACGAATGGTTCCAGCAAGTCAATTGGAGATTTCGCTTATTGATGGGTATAGGAGTTCGGGCTATGAACAATGCCTAGGTGATGCAGGCTAGGCCGAACCAATATAGACGATAGCCATTAACGCAGAGCAATTGCAAGCTCCATGAGCATCATGCGGATATGTCTAAAGGTCCAGAGTTCAGAGCGGATCTCCAGAATCCTCCTCAACTCCAAGTAACGGATAAATCTCGTAGCTCAACCGATTCTCCTTCAATTTCTTCTTTAGAGCCCGATAGCTCCAGGGAGCAGACCGATGAAACACCTCCCGTCTCAATTTAGCAGAAAGAGTAGGTACTGGATCGAAAGGAGCCACAAAAGAAAACAAGGGAGAGTGTTGTGTCAAATCCAGTGTCCAAAGCCACAATCAGCGTTGTGATAGCCATAAAGTTGCCTACCTACCCATGTAGCCTACGAGGCGTCACCGTTGAGAAAGTTTCTCTAGACCTATCACCTTACTGCTTGAAACCCAGTTGAGGAACTTCAAGCCAGACGCCAGTCTTAACAAGTAAAGAAGAAAATTTTCGACGTACCTTGCCTCTCACTGTAACAAACCGAGTAAGCGCCGTGCTGCGGAACAAGGAAGGCTTGTGATACTGGACCGATCACCACGCTCGTTGTCGGCGTACGGGAGTAACGGGATAAAACGTAGGCACTAGTTAGTTGCACAGCATTGCATTGCGAAAATCTCTGCGTAAAATAAATGTCGCACCCAAGGACTAACTCGATTCGCCCTCTCTACCTAAACCACCAGGCGAGTAGAGGCGAAGTCCGTTCATTGTCAAGTAAGGTAACCTGCCCAGATCCTAGCCACTGAGTACGTACTCAAGCGAGGCTGTGCAAACGCCGGCGTAAGTGAGACCGGCAAATCATCGGCGCCTTCGTCACCTCCGTTTCGTCAGGCACCAGATCATCACCAAGCCGCCTATCTAAATTCTGGGCACATAGAAGCTCCAAGAACGCCCAAGTCGTAAATTGTCGCATTGTGCTGTGTCTTCTCTCTCCGCACGACTTTTCGACTTACACGACACAACACAGCTCCGCATGCTTGTCAACATAATCTAACGACGAGCGAACCCCCTACCACCTACTCCTCCCGCTTCCCCCCTCCTAAGCCGCCCATCATGGTAAGTGCGAAGGTTTCTCAACTCGCCTATTCCGCTAACGACTGTTTTTTTTAAACAACCAGGGTATATCCAGACGTCCCAAAAACAAAGGCGGGCAAACCGCTGCATCATCAGGTGCTGGCGGAAGCGCAAAGCCCAAGAAAGCCACCTTCGAGACCTCTAAGAAGAAGGAGATTGGCGTTTCAGACCTGACACTGCTGAGTAAAGTCTCCAACGAGGCCATCAACGAAAACCTGAAGAAGCGATTCGAAGGCGCCGAGATCTACACATACATCGGCCATGTGCTGGTTTCCGTCAATCCCTTCCGGGATCTTGGCATCTACACCGACCAAGTCCTCGAGAGTTATAAAGGGAAGAATCGTCTGGAGATGCCCCCTCATGTCTTCGCGATCGCCGAGTCAGCGTATTACAACATGAAGGCATACAAGGATAACCAATGTGTTATCATTTCTGGAGAATCGGGTGCAGGAAAGACGGAAGCCGCCAAGCGCATCATGCAGTACATCGCCAATGTTTCAGGAGGAGAATCGGGGGACATTCAACAAATCAAAGATATGGTATTAGCAACCAACCCCCTCCTCGAATCATTCGGAAACGCAAAGACATTGCGAAACAACAACTCTTCGCGATTCGGAAAATACCTACAAATATACTTCAACACCTCGGGCGAGCCTATCGGTGCCGATATCACCAACTACCTCCTGGAGAAGTCGCGAGTAGTGGGGCAAATCACTAATGAGCGAAACTTCCACATCTTCTATCAATTCACTAAAGGCGCTTCACAACAGTACCGCGAGCTATATGGAATTCAGAAACCAGAAACCTACGTCTACACGAGTCGCTCAAAGTGCTTTGACGTGGACGGGATCAACGATGTCGCCGAATTTCAAGATACGCTCAATGCTATGAAGATTATTGGTCTTTCGCAATCCGAACAAGATGAGATTTTCCGGATGCTGGCGGCTATTTTGTGGATTGGCAACATTCAGTTTCAGGAGGATCAAAATGGTTACGCTGAAGTCATCGACAATTCCGTGGTCGAATTTGCTGCCTATCTAATGGAGGTGACCGCCGACCAATTGATTCACGCCATTACAATTCGAATCTTGACTCCCAGGAATGGAGAAGTCATTGAATCCCCAGCAAACCCAGCGCAAGCATATGCGACTCGAGACGCACTTTCGAAGGCGATTTACAGCAACCTTTTCGACTGGATCGTGGAACGTATCAACAAGTCGCTGAAGTCGAGACAGGCGACAACGAATACAATCGGCATCCTGGATATCTATGGCTTCGAAATCTTTGAGAAGAACAGCTTTGAACAGCTGTGCATCAATTATGTCAACGAGAAGCTGCAACAAATCTTCATTCAGCTTACGCTTAAGGCTGAGCAGGAAGAATATGCCAGAGAGAAGATCCAGTGGACCCCGATCAAGTACTTCGACAACAAGGTTGTGTGCGAATTGATCGAGCAAATCAGACCTCCGGGTATCTTCTCCGCGATGAAGGACGCCACTAAGACCGCACACGCCGACCCAGCCGCTTGCGATCGAACCTTTATGCAAAGCATCAACGGCATGTCGCACGCGCATCTCACTCCCCGACAGGGCAACTTTATTATCAAGCACTATGCCGGCGACGTTAGCTATACGGTGGATGGCATCACCGACAAGAATAAGGATCAGCTTCTGAAGGGTCTCCTCAACCTTTTCCAGCACAGTGGTAACCAGTTCGTTCATACTCTCTTCCCTCACCAGGTGGATCAGGACAATCGAAAGCAGCCCCCTTCTGCAGGAGACCGAATTCGAACATCCGCCAACGCCTTGGTAGAAACTCTGATGAAGTGCCAGCCGTCATACATCCGAACCATCAAGCCCAACGAAAACAAGTCACCCACAGAGTACAATAGCCCCAACGTACTCCATCAGATCAAATACCTTGGTTTACAGGAGAATGTGCGCATTCGACGTGCTGGCTTCGCCTACCGTCAGTCCTTTGAGAAGTTTGTGGATCGGTTCTTCCTTCTGTCCCCTGCTACCTCATACGCTGGCGAATACACTTGGCAAGGATCATATGAAGATGCGGTCAAGCAGATTCTCAAAGACACTAGCATTCCCAAGGAAGAGTGGCAAATAGGCGTCACGAAAGCGTTTATCAAGGCTCCCGAAACCCTCTTTGCCTTGGAGCATATGAGAGATAGATATTGGCACAATATGGCCACTCGAATCCAAAGGATGTGGAGAGCTTATCTTGCTTATCGAGCCGAGTCTGCCACACGTATTCAACGCTTTTGGCGAAAGAAGCGGACTGGAGCAGAGTACCTGCACCTGCGCGATCAGGGTCACAGGGTGCTCCAAGGTCGTAAGGAGAGGAGGCGTATGAGTTTGCTGGGTTCCCGTAGGTTCTTGGGCGACTATCTAGGGATCAATGCTGCGAACGGTCCTGGAGCTCAAATCCGAAACGCCGCCAATATCGGATCCAACGAAAAGACTGTTTTCTCTTGCCGAGGTGAAATTCTGGAGGCCAAGTTTGGCCGTTCTAGCAAACCCAGTCCTCGAATCATTATCGTTACGAACAGCAAGTTCTACATCGTTTCTCAAATGCTGGTCAATGGTCACCCGCAGATCCAAGCTGAGCGATCAGTGCCACTGGGTGCTATCAAGTTCATCGGCACATCGACATGTCGAGATGATTGGTTCTCCGTTGGTGTCGGGTCTCCTCAGGAACCGGATCCTTTGATGAACTGTTTATTGAAAACGGAGATGTTTACCCAAATGCAACGGGTGATGCCTGGTGGCTTCAGCCTCAAGATTGGAGAGGTGATCGAATACAGCAAGAAGCCCAACAAGATGCAGCAGGTCAAGGTCGTGAAGGATTCTCAGACGAGAGAAGATCACTATAAGAGTGGGGCCATTCATACGCAGCAAGGAGATTCACCGAATTCAGCATCTCGGCCTACGCCGAAGGGCAAGCCAGTACCCCCTAGGCCCATTACAAGAGGCAAGCTCATCAAACCTGGTGGCCCAGGAGGCCGTCCCTCGAGATTGAACAATCGAAACCCTGTTCAAAAACCAGGGCCAAGTGGTGCTTCAACTAGAGGTCCAGTCAGAGGCCCAAGTGCCCCTGTTAGCATCCAGCCTGTTCTTCCGCCGCAAGTGGGAGGAAGTTCCTCTGGCGCAAGTGCACCCATCGGCGCAAACAAACCCATTCCTAGCCACACAAGAAACTCAAGCGGTACCGCTCGTGCACCACCTCCGCCGCCACCGCCCGCAGCTGCCCCTCCCGTCTCGCCAGCCAGGATCATGGCCAAGGTCTTATACGACTTTACCGGCCAACGGGAGAACGAGCTATCGATCGTAGCTGGTGAGATAGTCGAGATCGTTCAAAAGGAGAACAACGGTCAGTATACCCGTCGAGTGAGATTGTAGTTTTGCCTTACTAACAGGATAACAGGGTGGTGGCTAGCAAAGAAATCGCACCTAGGACAGGCTTGGATCCCGGCTGCATATGTCGAAGAAGAAGCTCCCGCGCCCGCGCCTGCGCCCCGACCGCCGCCTGCTCCCCCAGTTGTCAAGGCTGCTAAGCCAACACCTCCACAACCACCAGCCAAACGCCCGGCAGGACACCGCAGGCCGGCCGATCCACAGCATCGCGACTCAGGCATGAGCCTTAACGGGGCCAGTGGCTCTGACGGCAGTCGCAGCAACACACCCACGCCCAGCCTCTCTAACAGCTTAGCAGATGCTCTTCTCGCCCGCAAGAACGCTATGCAGAAGAAGGCGGATGATGATGACGACTGGTAGTAAACACGAAGTTACGCTTCACGATTTTGGGGAGTCTTAATGACGAAACGCTACTTTTTTACTTATCCTGCAAAAGAGGGGTTCTTTCTCTTTGTATTCAAGATATAAATTTTGGGCAACCGAAAGCGGTTTGTTTTATTGCCCGGGCAGGAAAAGTCATGGGGGCTTCTCTGGTTGATTGTTGATGCTTGGTTTGGCAAGCGATGTAGCCTGGATGCCTGGATGCTTTGGCGAAACCGGCTGACCCTATTCTTGGTTAACACAAATAGAGAGATTTAGGCTGCTCTAAATCGTTAGAAAGTATGTTATCATATTGACGTCTATTCTAAACCGTCCGTCTGGAGGACTTTTCTCCGCCGTAATAGCTCTGCGAGGGGGACGTCTTCATCCGGCATCGCCTCAGGGGCATATTCTACCTCCTCATCAACTCCGAAATCCCGCAATCGCTCTCCTTCTGAATTAGCCCAATCCGCTTTCCCGTCAGAATCGTAATCATCATAATCATTCCCGTCCATCATGTCGTAATCATCCACCTCCTCAAGCTCTGCCATGAGCATTCGTTTTCGTCTCTCATCCTCTTGCTGCCGTTTCTTAAACTGGGCCTTTGTCTCTTCCGGACTCAGCTGCGCCATACGCAACTCTTCTCCAAAATCTCTCTTCGCCGAAGGCCACGCTCGCGCTGCTCTCCGGATTTTCTCGGGATCTAGGGGCGGCCACAGACCTTCGACACGGTTGAAGCCGTTTTCTTCCCATTCCCAGCCCGTCCCGCGCCCGTCTTTCGAGATTTTCGGGTTACCCGCCAAAGGCCAGAACCATAGGGGTATGATGGATGTCCCCATTGCTTGGGCCATGTTTGCGAAGATGCCGATGTCGTATGGAAACTCGAGCTTTTCGAATCGTACCTTTTCCCCGTCGGGACCTACAACATCCCACCAGTCTCGGCCGCCTCGATCAACGATTGCTTCATGTCGTTCGATTTCCCATCCTTCGATCATGGTCTGGTTGAATATCCAGCCCCGCACCGTCGTCGTGAGCATGATCCCTAGAGCAAGCGACGTGAAGAAGCACACGAGTGATAGGATGGATAGGGAGATGAGACCGGCTAAGCTGGGACCGAGATAAGCAGGCAAGAGACGAGTTTCCCAGAGGACGTAGAAGCGTTGGTACAGTAGGTATGCGAGATACCAGAGTGAGAAGTTGGTGTATATGAGAAACCGTATGAAATGCGGAAATGTTGTCATCGAAACACAATTCTTCGTCCACGGACAATGATGGTCCATCCTGGGAATACATCGCCCACAATGCCGACAATGGTGTGACCGCAGTGGCTTCGGCGCAGCGCATTTATTGCACCACCTGCCCTCCGCCTCGATGACTTGCTCTTTGAACGTATAGCGGCCGGGATCGACGGTGATGGCGCGGAAGTAGGTGAACCAGAGGATCAAAAGGAGGGTGTTGAAGATTATATTCTCGTTACGGGTCAGCGGTCCGGGATCGAGAGTCGAGAACCGAAAGACGGTTTGGGAGCCGTAGCCGAGGAAGAAGATTAGAAGACAGACCGAGGGCACGGCGAGGTCGCGCACAAACGGTGCGTCACTGAAGCCGGCCATGGCGGCGAGAATTGTTTACATTTGCGGGCTCGTAGGAGAGCAACGCGTATAGTTGAAGATGTTGGATAGACATGGTCCGGGGATTCAATTGTTAGCGCCCGATTAGGCGATCAGGGGCTGCTTCCCGTGGGCTTACGTAAAGTACGGGGGTCGTCATCCCCCTGATTTCTAGATTCATGAGATAGTCGGCATTTTCTAACGTCACATCATGATAGCGGGTTTCTATCGTGTTGCATGGGCGAATCAGTGACAGTTCGTGGTGTTTTGTAAAATCAGTCTGTGAAAGGACTATCAAGGCAGTTGAGCCACGTTTCGAGGAATGCCGCGAGTCGAAGAGTCGGCTCCAAGCGGCATATGCAACTTCATGAGCCATGATCGCTCATGATACCGTCGTTCAACTGACAGCATTGTGGTAAATATCTCAACTCCGATAGTAGGTTAGCCAATCTGAGGAATCACACCACTGACCGCCTTCAGTGCCGTCTTATCATTCTTTTATACATCTCGATCCTTGGAAAGGCACTCGTTGGCGGGTAAGCTTTCACACTACATCCCTCAACTTGCGGGCTCGAATTGACGTCTTCCAGACAACCCCCGATTATCCTCATTATCGGTTTTCCTACTTTCAGGGTCTATCTGCTATGTCTTGAGTTTCTTCACGAAGTGGATCCCTGGCGCCGATGGACGATTCAAGGCGTCGCAACGGCGTGGACAGCATGGCTTACTCGCCAATGACTCCAGGGCATCATCAAAAGAGTCACTTGCTCTCACGCCGAGCCGACCAAGACGATGGTTTCTCCCGGCGCTTGTTGCTTGTATTGTTATTCGCATAGAGGTTGCTCATCGTGTAGCATATCATCATCAATGCTCCACTCCTGGCGTCGAGGTGAGCTCCGTTTTCCCAACATCATCAGAGACCACCTGACAACCCATGCCAGTCGTTCCTATGCATCCTCATCTTCGCTTACGAAATCTTCGCAACCCGTCGGAAATGGGGCTTCCCCCAGGCGGATGATCCAGACGACCCATGGCGAAGTCTCTTTGATGATTTACGAGATTGGTTCAGCGGTCCCAGAGTTGTCTTGACTATGAGTGTCACAAGCGTTGTGATTTTTGCCACGGGAACATTCTATGCGGTCGGGCAGATCTCGCCGTCAACGTATTTCTGCTTTGCCCCCTTCGAAAGCAGACGAGCAACCCTCCTGTTACAGTTGATATGCCTTATACTCGATGCCGGCATCATCGTCCTACTATGGAGGATACTCGCCTGGTCGAGCACCACCAAGCTCCGCCTACGAGCCCTCGGCACTATTCTCATCACATCAGCGCTGTCGATGAGCTTCATATGGGTGAGTAGCAGGTTATACGGGAGTGATAAGATGCTCCATCCTGGATTTGGGCTTTTGTACGGGCTTGATGTCATCGTCGATAGCTTCGCGATTGCTATTCTTGTGATCTCGACAGCGTTCTGGGGCTGTGAGACGTCTCCTCTGCCGCCAGCTTGCATCATCACCTTTATAACCGGGATCGCGAGGGCTAGCACGAATGCCTTTAGTTTCGGAGATTGGCTCCATCAGTCGCGGGCGGCAGGACTGGTTCCTCTATGGTTCATTGTTTTTGGAACCGTTTGGTTCACCTACTGTCAAGAACTTCGCTCAGTCGTTTTTGTTCGGCGAGTGTTTCTCGCTGTCCTACTCCTAATGCTGCTAATTGTAGCCACCATCTTCACTTTTATGAAGCAGGTTCAGATATTCGAGAACCGACACCCAATCAACGACTTAATCTATAAAGCCAACATCAAGCACGATCAGTGGTTACGACACGCAACAACAAGCAATGGTGTCAAGGCGGCCATTGGCATCTACAAGGATCGTCATGGAGGGAGAGATCCCCCTCCTCATTTTGGCGCTTGGTACAACTACGCTCAAGGAACATTGATCCTAGATCAATTCGACCAGATTGATCGAGATCTCAAGCCATTCCGGGACCTCTCACCTGATCAATTGCGAGTGAGATCGGTACTGATGCAAGCAGTCCCAGGCACGCAGACAATCCAAATCAGGGACGGAAAGGCCTCCCGTTGGCCAGCAAAAGATGGTGAGGACATCGCAGACTTAGAGAGGCTCGTGGCCATTATCAATCATTTCGCCATGTTTCTACCAGACATGATCTTGCCCATCAACTTGAATCCTACACCTCGAATCCTCCCAGCGCGGGGAAATCCGAATCATTATAATCATATGAGCACCGTCGTCGACCTGGCTACGAAAAGGTCGGAGAGCAGCATGAATGAGGCTGAAAGGGCGGTTGCCGGGTCAGAAAGCTTAAAGAAAATCACGAAAGCGAAGGCTGGGCCGTATTGGGGCCATACTTCCTCGGCGGAGTATCGCCAGCAGCAAATGGATGCCTGTCCTTCGACCTCGCGGAGTCGGACTGTTGCACAATGGAATCCTAGCGAGTTTTGCTCGTCCTGCGTTCAGCCACAATCGCAGGGCCAGTTGCTAACAGACTGGGAGAGATCGCTGCAATATTGTTCTCAACCGGACTTAAAGTACCTCCACGGCATGTCCCTGACGAGTCCACACCTTGCCCCCATCAAGGACCTACTGCCGTTGTTCAGTCCTTCTAAGACTGAACCATTTAGCGACATCATCATCCCCTTGCCAAAGAAGCAGGAGGAGATGCCGGATTCGAAGTGGGGGTTCGACCGGAGATACGATAACCTCTTCTGGAGGGGCCAAGTGGGAGAGCATGCGCTCGACGCTCAGGCGCTCCGTGGAAGCCACAAACTTCGACTACTGCACTTAGTCAACAACCCAAACCCTGACGAGGAAGTGACAATGATCCTTCCGACGCCAGGAAATGCAGATAATTTCAAATACGAGAAGGTGTCGGCTCTCCAGGCCAACAGCGTCGTCCCGTTCAGCATGGGGCTGAACAATTACTCCACCTGTACGACACACAACTGCGGGATTATCAAACAAGTCTACGGCTTGCGGGACGAGCTGCAAGAGCCATTAGAATTCCGCTACGTCCTTTTACTGGACGAGGACGACCGCCCACCCGCAGAAACGCTCCGAACGCTCAAGTCGAACAGCGTGCCCTTCGTATCGAGCATCTTCCAAACATGGTACACCGAGCGCCTCATGCCGTGGGTGCACTTTGTGCCCATTGACCTACGATATCAAGCCCTGCACACCACCTTTGCGTACTTCACCGGGACGGAAAAACGGGGCCAAATCAACGGGCGGGAGACGGATATGAAGGGTCGGCAGGCGGACGCCGAGTGGATTGGGCAGCAAGGGAAGCGATGGGCCGAGAAGGCGTTGGGGGAGAAAGACATGGAGGTGTACTTGTTTCGGCTTTTATTAGAATGGGGGAGGTTGTTAGATGACAAGAGAGATGGCATTGGATTCAGAGTTGATGGGCATGGAGAGTTCCATAACGATAAATGGACGGGCAACAAGGAAGCATGGGTATGGGAAAAGGCACCTTGAAAACCTAACGTGTATACTCATCATACATTTTCCGCTATAGAATATAGACAATACTAAAATCAATTAAACACGCGGTCGTTTTCCTTAACGACATCGTTTAGTTTGGGGGCTTGACTAAGGATATCCTCCAACCGGATGGTGTGGGTAAGATGAAACGTCTACCCT
>JAMYIC010001658.1:16458-31165 GCA_024112705.1 Microcera coccophila
ATTTTCAACTCTCTATTCACAGATATCCGCTTCTCCTGCTACCAAATGTCCAAATACCACTGAATCCCCACTTGAAAGGCACGTAGTATCTATTACGAAAAGGCTTCGAATTTGAATGTAAGTCATCTCACAGATTTTGTTGCCATTGCTTCTTGCTGACCTCGCCATACAGGCCGTTGTAAGTACCTGGCAAGGACCAGGTTCGCATGCATCAAGGAGGCCGAGTCTTTCCCGGTCACGCTTCCAGCAACGAAATCAAGCCGTGTAGCACAATTGACTGCATACATAGAATGCCTGTCTGGGCCGATCAGGCTTGATTCGATTAGCCAAAGCCCCTCAATGTTGGTGATCATGTGATGCACCGGACCACCTAAGGCTTTGTTCATTGACGGTGAGCTTAGGTTTCATTGCAGCAGCATTCCGTGCGTCTGCGGTTGTGGGTGTGGCAGATTGGGGGTAAGTACATACCGGTGGTGTGTATGTGTGCTTGGCTGGGCTTTCGTGCATGGATCCCATCCTTCTTTTGCTGCATCGCTACGATTCCAGTGCCCGGTTTGCGCAACACCTCTCGTTGCCTATTCTTTTTACTAATCGCCTAGGCGTCGCTACAGGGTTATCAGAAGTCTCGTGAAGACAAACAGCTCCAACTAATTACCGCCGGAGCCGCGTCGGTTGTGTACGGCTATGAGCCCTTGTCGCTGTCTCGTGGGTAAATCGAGCGAGTTTATCGATCTAAACCAAATTCGGTTCACCTTTCTCTTTGACCGAACGACCGACCTGCCCTGAAGATCCATCCTCAAATCACCCACCATCATCCCGACCGAACCCGGGCCTTGGGCCGGCAACTCACCGGTGATCCATCTCCATAACCGTTGCTTGGCCCGTCATTGGATTGGCTCGAGTCGAGCTTACCGGTTGCTGCACCCTGGTCTCTTGCCTTTCTCATGCCTGTTCCTGTCTTCCACACGCACGTCAGGATCGAGTCTCCAGCACGTTGTTGACCTCGACTGACCTGGGTTGCACCTCGGACTAATTATCCCTCTCGCTCCCAAGACACTCGGGACGAGGCCTTCTTTCGGTGACAGTTCACTCATTGTGAATCGCATCAAGTCTAGATCGAACCCATTCGATGGTCCTCAGCTCCGCGACTCGGATTGACCTCCCTGCAGCTCGTGTTATCCATTGCCTGCCCGCAGCGACCCCTCCATTCCTCGCACTTGTTCCCCAGAACTGCCCACTATTCTCGCGCATCACCCCTCATTTTTTTCACGGAGGGTGTTACCGCTGCGCTGCCGCTTCCCTAGGCCATCTTCTTCTTGGTGGGGGTTGACTGAACGCACACCCGCACGCAGCTCCTTCTCTCCCTCACGCACACAGCCTGCTACAACTCTCACTCCTCATATCTCATAATCTATAATCCCGCATACCATTACTGGTGCTCAATTCCATTTGCACACCTTTTCTTGAGATAATGGGACTTTGACATAGCCGCCATTTCGCCCCAGTCCCATTTCTCCCTCTTCTCTCCCTAAGCGATGAACACCGCCGCCCACAGCCTGGCCGAGGCCCCTCCAACTGCTACAGCTGCTACCGCGCCTATTTCGCAACACCAACACCAACAGCCACCAACACCTTTAGATTCCTCCGTCGCGACGACTCCTCTACCCCCGATATCCTCGCCTATAGCTCCCCCTGCCGCCTCCCTGCCCGCGGCGCTCTCTAGCCAGCCTTTCCAGTCCACTCCCGACGAACCCCCACCGCCGCTGCGCCAGTCCTCGCCCACATCCCCCGCCCACTATACCTTCGAACCTCCGACTCAACATGGGCAGCAGCATCCTCACCACCACCTTCACCCGCATCCGAATTCACCTCCGTTGAGAAAGGACACGAGTTCCTCAATCTCGACTCAGGCCACTACCGCCACACTGGCCTCCACGGAGACCAACAACACATCGTATAGTGCCGAGACCTCTCCTAACCTACACCAGTCTATTTTCTCTGTAAAGGATGGCTCCGACGTCTCTAACAACCGCCGCACGAGCAGGAGACGTACCGGACCCCTTTCGCAGCAATCTAGAGAGCGCGCCGCCTTGATCCGCAAGCTCGGGGCTTGCAATGACTGCCGACGTCGAAGAGTTGCTGTAAGTCCTCCGGCGTCTCCTCCTCTCGTAAATTTGACTTACGTGCCAACATCGCCCGCTCTCTACCAAGTGTCACCCAAGTCACCATAACATGACTTGGGAGGATGTCGTCAGCAAATTCCACAGATCGCATAGTCCAACTATCCAAGATATTGCACCCTCCCTCGCCACCGGTCGTCCATTGAGTCCTGCACCACCCCTCACCACCATTCAGCACATCTTCACTCACGATCCTCAAGAAATGGATATCGATTCCAACACTCCTACGCCTCAGCAACCCGGTCGACTCCCCCTAAGCGAGGCCCGAATCCGCACTCCTTTGCCGTCCGGTCCTCGGCTCGAAAAGTCCCTGTCACTCCCTGGCATAGAGAGCCTGAAAAATGAATTGCAAGCGAATGCCGGGCGCATGCTCTCCACGCAGAGTCGAGATCGGTATACTGCAGTCCATGCCCTCATGTTGTTCTGGCAGGAGGACGACGAGGCCATGGCTGTCGACGCTGCCGTCAGAGAATTAGCCGATGTTTTCGACCGGTATTATCGTTACGCGGTTCAAATGGAGACCATACCCTCTGCTACGGATGGCTCCAAAAGCTCGTGGCGTTGGTTGTCGCGGAAACTTAATGATTTTGCTGAAGATCGCGATCAGCGCGACGTTTTAAAGGTTGTCTTCTATGCAGGGCATTCGTATCTCGATGGAAATCGAGATATGGTGTTGGCCAGGTACGTAGTCTCGTTCAATTCTCTAGCGAGTTCGGAATGATGCTGACAACTGACAGCTCGAGGGATGTTGAGAGAGCTTCGATGATCAGATGGAGTGGCATCCAACAGATCCTCGAAGAATCCATTTCCGATACGCTCATCATCATGGACGCTGCCTACTATCCTTCCACGAGGATGGTGCGGCAAAGAGGTGTCCTTGAGTTGCTTGCAGCGTCCGCTTCGGAGGATCACCTCACTGCCCTAGATCGAACTACGTTCACTCGAGCCGTGGCAGAATTGTTACGGACTCGCATGGCACGGTTGACGCCGTTGTCTGCCGCCGAGCTGCATTCGACCTTATTTGCCCATTATCCCAAGATGGTGCAGGATAGAAACCCTGAGAAGGAGGTTCTGACGAGTTTCCCATCGCCATTGCATATGATGATGTCGGGCAATTCAAGACTTCCGTCTATCTTCTTATCGCCTGTGGATCCAAGCAGTCCCATGAGGAGCAACAGCCTGACGTTTGAGAGTAGCCCGCAGTTGCACTTCTCCATCCGATTGAATGACGACAATGTCGACGTTGACAGTTGGAATGAGTGGCTGCGGCTGATGCCTGAAGGTATTAAGGATATTAAGGTTGAGGGCCCTTTCCGAGCTACGTTCCGATAATGCAGCAGCGTGCTCCCTTCCGCCTTTGTTAGCGCGTGGTAAACTTTGTTCAATTCGAGTCGTCGACCTGTTCTACTATTATTCCTGGGGCGAACTTGATATGAAAACTATTAAGAGTCACTTTATGGAAATTTCCCGGGGGCGAAGATGGGTTGGCCCGCTCCTTCACCTCATTACGGCAACGGATGTTCTGTGCATTATGAGATTTAGTGTCGGGCATTTGATGACGGGCTTATGGATGATGGCGAATGGAGTCATGCGGCACAATCAAAAGCGAAAGGTAATTGGATTATCTCAGGATGGGATTTTCCGGATTGATCGATGGCATGGTTAGCATGGTTAGCACAGATACGTGAGCATGAGACGGGCAGGTCATAAGAGATGAAGGGAGACGTGACGTTGTCCTTGATTAATAGGATGAACGGAAGCATGCGTTGAGACTGGGAAGGGCTCATCTCGGTTTTTTCTCCCTGGGAGACTTAATGTTTGCACAGGCCGTTAAGGGCTCCTTTGTGAAGGAATCTACTCTAGTGTTTGGCCGCAACGACATCTACTGAGTGCAAAGTCTGGAAACAGGTTGAGGTAGGGGTAGCGAGCAGTTAGGAGAAACCCCAAGCAGACAGCCTTTGCACCTTGAATCTTACCCTATACTTCTCCGTAAATACAGATGAGCGTTACCAAGTATTGTACTCCCAAGTCTAGTCTCTGTTAGTGACTAGTAGTGTCCGTTCGAGAAGCGTTTTATAAATAGTGCCTTATCGTCCGCAGAGCGCACCGGACTGAGGCAACCATGGCCGTTCACTACAATACAGATATAGCCTCCCCCCAGCGATGACCTTCAACCTCGGAGTTCCCTTTTAACAAGTCCTGGCCACAAGTCAGGTATTGGCATAGGCACGTATTCGCTGGTCACATATCTTGCTCTCAAGCAAAATCCTTCCGAGGCATATGGAGGCTATCGGTTCTGCGGCAGAATCGTTGCATCGCATCGAACTGCTATAGAAGACTGTTCTGTCCCGATAGAACCAGTATCTTCGACTTGCTCTCACGTCGAGCCGATTCTCGAATGGCTTTATAGGTGTGAGCTTAGTAGTCCTTCTGGTGACCGCCTCATCCAGAGATCAGTCTCTCGCCCTGTAGCTCCATATTCGGACGGGTTGGAGTTGGCAGGGCCGGAAAGGGACATGTCCGAAGGCCCAATTGTCTCTTGTTGCTCCAAAACCAACTTCATGCACAATATTTACCCAGAGTGCATAGTTGGTGTGGATTTTCTGGGGATTAAATCATTGATTGGACGTGAGTGTTCATGCACTTGTTAAGGGTGGACAGGCCTAGATCCCTGGGCCCGTACGAAGCACGAAGTACTGCGATCAGGATGGAAGTCGACGTAAATGTGGGGCGCCTGTTGCCGAGCAACGTCGCCAAACACGATCGCTCTGAAAACAAAAGAATCCACTTCCAGGCCCTTTTAGAGACCCTGACGAATTTCCCAACAACATTCCGATCACAATGCCATATTAATGTTGAATCGTTCTCCTTTCGTTCTACTAACCCTCATACAACTTCACAACAGCATAATCACCCACAACCATGGAGTCGCCGCCTAAGAGAATGACCCGCGCTCGAGCTGCGGCCAAGGCCAGCGAGTCGACCGTGAAGACCACAAAAATCGTCACTGCTGCCGCGAGAGCAAAGAGCACAGCTACTGCCAGCACCAAGAGCACGGCTGCTAAGAGGAAGACGAGAGCGGATGAGCAAGATGAGGAGGAGGCACAGCGAGAGGTAACAGTCCCGAAGAGGACAAGGGGACGACCAAAGAATGTGGAGGAGCCCGAGGCCGAAGCTCCTACAAGAGCCACAAGAGGCCGGGCCGCAAAGAAGCCTACTATCGAGGCCAAGGAAGAACCCGTCGCAGTCAAGCCAGCTCGAGGTCGACCGAGGAAAGTCATAGCGGAGCCAGAAGTTGAGGAGGAGGCAGCACCAGAGCCTGCCAAGAAGGCAACACGAACTCGAGCTACTGCAGCAAACCCAGCAGTCAAGAAGACGGTGAAATTCCAAGAGCCAGATAAGGAGAACATCGAGCCCACAGTCAAGGTCAAGGCCTCTGCGTCAACAGGACTTCGAGGCCGACCTGCACGGAAGGGAGCAGCTGCCGCAGGCCGAACCACCAGAGCTACTAGGACAACCGCAGCATCATCATCATCATCAACAACAACAACAACAACAACAACAAAGCCATTGAGCCCTAAGAAGGTGACTCAGATGCCTGTTCCAAAGAGCGATTCGGAGGATGAGCTTGCAGGTGATGTGCCACCCGTCAAGCAAATGATGAAGAATCCCATAAAGTTAGGAGGCGGTCTCCTTAAACCACAGTCCGACCAAACGGAAGAATCAATCGAGCCAACTATCTTCTTGGGTTCCCCCATTCGAAGGCCAACTTCTCCCTCTAAAGACACCTTGACGTCGCCGGCTAAGCGGATCGGGATTGTTCCATTCCCTGGCTCTGCCCTGAAACCAACCTTCTCCGATCAAGCCGGTCAAGCTTCACCGTTCAAGGGTTCTCTACTCCAGTCAGCGGCCAAGCGACCCAAGTCACCCATCAAGGGCTTAACCTGTGGTTCAGCGCTCAAGTCTCAGTACAACCAGTCAGCCATGAAGGCTTCTTTGTTCCAGTCGCCTGCCAAGCGCGCATTCCCTGGCATCGTTCCTCTGACAGAGCCCCGACAGGCTGCGCTGACTGACTCACCGGCCATGAAAACGCTTGTTCTTGGTACTCCGACGCCTGCAAGCAAGAGCCTGCCTTCCGACAGACTGTTGATGGACGATGAGTCTGTAGAGGCAGTTGAGAGTGAAGACCCCTTCAGCGAGCCTATCGGGAGCCTACAGTTCCCTGGACGACTTTCTGCCGTCTTGCCTCGTCATGCGGATCCGGCTCTTAAGAGCGGCATGGAGATTGTTGAAGAATCAAATGAGAATGTTGAGGAGGAAGTCCAACTCGAAGACGAGAGTCCGGAAGTAGTCGAAGAGGTCCATGAAGAGCCTGCAGAGGAGCAGGTCGAAGAAGTTGCCGAAACTTACCAGGGGCGTGCGGAAGAATTCACAGAGAAACTTGCTGAGGAGCCCATCGAGGAGATGGAAGCTGCGATTGATCAAGTGGCCGCGGAGATGGAGACGACTGTCGAGGAGCCTGAATCTCCCACTTCGGCTCCAGCTCCGTCGCCGGCGCAGTCACCAGAACAGTCCACACAGCCCATGTTCCAGCTTCGAGCCAAGGACCTAGATCCTTGCCATGACATGGAATCCGATTCGGAGGATGAGTTGACCACCGCATCCGACATTGTTCCTACTACTCCTGCTCACTATACCCACAAGACCCCAAAGACCAACGGAACTAGCCGAAGCCAAGCCAAGGCTTCTCGGGTCTCCCTTAGCAGCTTTACAGCATTAGCCGAACAGCTCGGCTCCTGGTCAGCTCATAGTCCCGTCAAAGCATCCGCTGTGACCACCACTCAAATGGCTGAGATCGTTGAGGAGGGTACGCTTCAGGGACAGACTGTGACACCTCTCGCGGAGGCATCTCCAATGGTCAATCGCTTCTTTGAGGACGAGATGTCTATCCGACCTGATGCCATTGTGGAGGAGAACAACGTTGCCGAGGAGGAGGAGGAGGCTGAGGTTGTCGACGACGATGACGTCGAGGAGCCCTCTTTTGACGACATCATGGTTACGGATGAGGATGTCGCCTTAGCTCATGAGGCGAACGAGATGTCTCTGTTGGAGCCTGAACAACAGGAGGCTATAGCCAACCATCATGCTTTCGATGATCAGATGGATGATACTCTCTCTGAAGACAGCCAAGAGTATGGAGATGAGAACGATCTTCCCATGGAGCCAGCGCCCACAAGCTCATCCGCCCGCGTACCTGTGACTCCGATCCGACTTGTCATGAAGACTTTCAACACCACCACCAAGGTTCCATTGAAGCCGGCTGATGATTCCACTCCCACACCCCTCAAGAAGCGCAGCTTCAGCGCTTCGCGCGTTGCTCCCAAGCGACCCTCCGGTCTTGGTAGAAATGCAACTGTCATTTCCTACTCCCCTACAAAGGAACGCCATAGCCTAAGTGCCTCCCTTGGAGAACAGTCTCCGTCCGCTCCCGCCACGCCTGGCCCTATCACCCCAACAAAATCAGACCTGTGGTCATCAATTGGTACACCCGCGCGAACCCCTCGCCGAGACTTAAACACTGCCTTGCTCCGAGGCGCCGTCGTGTTCGTCGATGTCTACACCAGCGAGGGAGCTGACGCCAGCGGCATCTTCGTAGAGTTGCTCACCCAGATGGGTGCCAAGTGCATGAAGACCTGGAACTGGAACCCAAGTAACGCTGCCAATGGCGACGTGTCTTCCACTAAGGTTGGAATCACTCACGTTGTCTACAAGGATGGCGGCAAGCGCACATTGGAGAAGGTCCGAGGAGCCAACGGAGTCGTCCAATGTGTCGGAGTCAGCTGGGTTCTCGAGTAAGTTCATCTTTCACCTTTTTGTTTGTTCATCGCTAATACGACGCAGCTGTGAGCGTGAAAACAAGTGGCTCGACGAGGCCCCGTACTACATCGACACTAGAGTCGTTCCCCGTGGTGGCGCCCGTCGTCGCAAGAGCATGGAACCCAAGGCTCTAGCCAACCTGAACGGCGCCATCGTCAGCAGTCCAGTAAAGGGGAGCCACTCTCAGACAGCACCCAACACGCCCATAAACCGACGTGACAGCACGGTCTGGATGCACACTCCATCTGACCAGGCTGACGATGAGGATATGGAAGACCATGAGTGGAATCATAGCATATTGACTCCCGTCCCCAAAACTCCTGCCCCCGACGCAATCGCCAGATATGTGGCCAACATCGACCCTGAGACGCCGTCCGCATACGGCGATGACGATGATTATGACTCCCCCAGTCAGGAGGAACTTCTCATGCGGACGTGCCCTCCCAAGGCCAATCCTTTCCGCGAAATGGGTGGAAGCCTCTTGAGCCAAGATAAAGACGAGCAGGTGCTCCTGAGACTCATGGCCGCTCGACGAAAGAGTTTGCAGTTTGCGCCCAAGGTTGGCAGTCCTCTGGCCAAGGCTTGGAAATAAATAGCCTAATTGTAATCGCAATGCCCAGTGTTGGTTGCATGGGTGGGACTGGCGTTTTGATTTTGTACTTTGCTGGATGGCAGATCACTCGTTTGGATGGTTCAGAAATAGGCACGAGATTGGCGTTTAGGGACTGGCGTTGCTCACTGTAGGGATACCTGGTTATGATATTCTATTCTTGCTTGACTGATGTACGTCGAGTCGTGTCTCTTTTGCATCATTATCGGTTGCTCATGCAAAATCTGCTCGATGGTGTCGAGATCCAGGATCGAAGGTAATTTTTGCGTAGTCATGTTATTCGTCTTTTGCTGTGTGTCCCCAGGGTTCTATAGCCTTTTTGAAAAGGCCAGTGTCCAGCATGATCCCTTTCGATTGCTTGTTTATCGTGGTAAGGTCGTTCCAGTGATAGTTCCAGGTGTTTCGGAAACAGCCACCTTGATCAAACGGAGAAAAAAATGAGGAACAGCACATCTCACAAAGTGTCGGATGTTGGAGGCATTCTCTTCTTGCTTTTCCTCTTGTTTGGATTCCTCCTCCTCGGGCTCTTGACTCTGCATCAACCTCCTCTCAAGCACCTCATCTCTGTCTTGCCGGACCAGGCCTTCCACCCCATTTTTCAGAGCATCCCACGCAGCAGCATCCTTACACCGCAGCCTACGCCGTCGCCACGAACGCCCTCATGGCCTTGACCGCATCCCCCTCGTTGCTCTTCAGGAGCTCCGTCGCCTTGACCTTGCTCAGCTCCAGCTCGTCAACCAGCAAAGCCACATCCGCCGCGTCGACCTTGACGTTCTTGACATCTTTCTTGGCGGCCGCGGCGCCGGGCTTGCCGAGCGACTTCATGGCTTTGTTGACGGCGTCCTGGTCGACGTGGGCTCCGCTCGGGTTGGCATCATCGGCGTCCAGGGAGGCGAGCGCCGAGGCGGCTTTGCGGTCTTCGGCTGACTTGGCGACGGGTTGCTCCTCGGCTTCGGCGGTTGTGGCGCCTTCGTGGACGGTTGAAGGTTGTGTGTCGGCCATTGTGGAGGCGGTTTAGATACGATTGTGAGTGAGCGTGATTGTAATAGATGTGTTTGTTGCGCGTTCGAGCAAGTGTGTTGTTTGGTGATGGGGTTTGCGGTATTGAAGTTTAGGTGGGGTCGAAAGTTTTGGGTTGGAGGGGTAGAAGTTTAGGGTAGGGCCTCAATTCGCCTGTATCTCAAGGGCTTCATAGAGCAAATTATTAGGATACGCCATGACTTGCTACAACAAGTTAAGCCTTTCTGTCTGGCAAAGGATCACACTGGCAGTAATGGATGGGATAACGTAGATGCTGTTCTATATGACAAGCAGTTGATCGCGCGGGAGTACATGTATCTACTTCTACCTTGCGCATGAGCATCTTTTGGGTGGGGTCGCTCAAATACATTGTCTCACGACCGCACGAATGCTTTCTGCAACCTTACCAAGTTTCGCACAACACTCGAGCATAAGTAGTCTCGGCATCAGTACTGCCAATTGCACCATCGCGCCTAAGTATTGAGAATGGTTCTAGGCGTATCGACCTCGCCAACCCTGAGGTCTTCAGCTGGCCCTTACCCCACTAACAGCACAACATGCAGCAATGACGAGCTGCTAAAAGGGTAAACCATGTGGCCGTCTGGTAGGTTAGGAATAAATACAACCAATGAGGAGCCAATAGGCGATATACATGGGATTCGAGGCTTGATACGATTTTCAAAATGTCGCGCTTGCGTCAGGCCAGCAGACGCCGGCCCGCAAATATGGACGCCATGCCGACGACGTCACCATTGCTCGCTCTCTACCTGTGACAGCTTTAATCATGTTGACACTGCAAAAGAGCAGCATGTGCTCGTTTAGGCTTATGGTCTTGGAGCCATTACATCTCCTCTAGAAACCGATAAGGAAGTTCGGGGGGGTGGAGGGGGGGCTTAAAGAGTAGCACCATAGCCGGTGGATATAAGACGGATGTCAAGCCATCATTCACTCATCTGAGTGGATGAGGCGATCTAGGCGGCGTCAGTCAAAAATGCACTCACTGTCGATGGCGTGCTACGCAATTCCCCTACACCTTTACCTAAAAAGGATTGAATCCGAACTGGTATAAATCGGGTGGTTGAAAGACGAACCCAAACTCGAGTATAAAGGGTCAATGGCATGATCTTCAGCTGGGGTGAACTGTTCCCCCCTGTTTCTCTTGAACTCGTCTCCTCCTCCTTCTCCCACTCTTCTCCCTAGATAAGGTAGTATAAAAGACAACGAGAAAGCCCCGAGTCACCATGTCGGACCTGAGCAAGAACTTTGAAACGCTACAGCTGCATGCGGGGTACGTGATTGGCGTCGTCTTTTTTGGCGGGGTACCGAGTTCGCTGCCCCGCCGGTTCTTTTCCAGCTTCACGACCCTTGAGATGTTTGTTTGCCCGACGAACGATCTACTGATGCTTGTTCCTATAGTCATGAGCCTGACTCTACAACCAACTCACGAGCTGTACCGATTTATGCCACCACGGTATGGACAATGAACGAACTCCGATTGATACTGTTCAGTCAATCGGAGCTACGCCGACGACCCGAAAGCTGACCTGACACATAGAGCTACGTCTTCAATGACTCGGCCCACGGCGCGAGGCTCTTTGGCCTCAAGGAGTTCGGCAACATCTATAGCCGTATCATGAACGTAAGTTGAAGAACTCGAAACAAGCAAATTCGACTCGAGCCTTGACATCCTGTTCCAATAGCCTACTGTCGATGTCTTCGAGAAGCGGATAGCGGCCCTCGAGGGTGGTGTTGCCGCCCTCGCTGCCTCCTCTGGCCAGGCTGCCCAATTCATTGCTATTAACACCCTGGCACACGCTGGCGACAACATCGTCTCCACCTCTAACCTCTACGGCGGCACCTACAACCAGTTCAAGGTTTTCCTGCCCCGCCTGGGCATCAATACCAAGTTCATCAATGGTGACAAACCCGAAGACATTGCTGCTGCCATCGACGACAAGACCAAGGCCGTCTACATCGAGAGTATTGGCAATCCCAAGTATAATGTTCCCGACCTTGAAGCCATTGCTAAGGTTGCTCACGAGAAGGGCGTCCCCGTGATTGTAAGTCACACTTCTGGACTCGTCCACTCCGCCGTCTGTTAATCACTAATGAACAGGTCGACAACACCTTCGGTGCCGGCGGCTACTTCATTCGACCCATCGACCACGGTGCTGATATTGTCGTTCACTCCGCGACTAAATGGATTGGTGGTCACGGCACCACGATCGGTGGTGTCGTCGTCGACTCCGGCAAGTTCGACTGGGGCAAGCACGCTGCCCGGTTCCCTCAGATGAATGAGCCCTCCGAGGGGTACCATGGCCTCAAATTTTACGACACTTTTGGTCCTATCGCTTTCATCATTCGTGCCCGTGTCGAGATTCTACGAGATATGGGCGCCGCCCTGAACCCCTTCGCTGCCCAGCAACTCCTCATCGGAATCGAGACTCTTTCTCTACGTGCTGAGAGACACGCCCAGAACGCCCTTGCCTTGGCCAAATACCTTGAGAATAGCTCCTACGTCAGCTGGGTCTCTTACCCTGGTCTTGAAAGCCATCCCTACCATGAGACCGCCAAGAAGTACCTGAAGAGGGGTTTCGGTGGCGTTCTCAGCTTCGGCGTCAAGGGCGGCGGTGCTGCCGGAAGTCAAGTTGTTGATGGCTTCAAGCTCATCTCTAACCTTGCAAACGTCGGTGATGCCAAGACCTTGGCTATTCAGTGAGTCCATCGCTGTCAATTGGGTGACATGACGCTGACTGGATACAGCCCCTGGACCACTACTCACGAGCAACTCTCTGACGAGGAGAAGACCAGTTCCGGCGTTAGCGAGGTGAGAGGGACATTGGGGACATTCGAACTTGAACAACAAAACTAACGTGTCCTGCGTAGGATCTGATCCGAATTTCCGTCGGTATAGAGCACATTGACGATATCATTGCCGACTTTGAGCAGTCTTTCAAAGCTGCGTCTGCTACCACTACCGAGGGCAAAGGTGAGGAGAAGCCTCTCGCAACCACTGCAAAGGAGGCTGAGGCCCCCGTGGCCCCGTAGATGTGGGCGATTTGGATTATATGCTGAGAATCGACCAGACGAGTGAGGAGAGAGGGAGCGATTGGGTTTTAATGGCCGAATACCCCATTGGGAAAATAGTGACAAAATTGAAAGCGTGAGTTTTTCTATTCATTTAATTCTTTCCCTGGTAATTGCAAATGAATGACGGCTCCTGTTGGTCTGGATGTCGTCTCCCGGGGGGCTTCGCGCAATGGGTGTCAGGAGTATCAAGCACGAGCGTAGAAGCTCGGGCTTGCCGACCTACCAATCTCTCCCAACTACGAATCAAGTTCTTCCGAATGACCCAGCCAAGTTTCTCATACAGCCCACAGGGATAACAAATTTTAGCTCATACAAGCCCCGCGGATCAGCATAAAGTTATACTACTTGTCTTCAAGCTAAATACTAGCTATAGTTAAGGTATATAGACTTGCTTACAGTATCGACGTTCTCTCTTTCGTGTGTAGACCTGGAAAAAAAGAAAACCGAGAAACCCTAAACCTCGGCAGTTTCCGATTGAACTCGAGGAGGTTTTCAAAGTCAATTGCGTTAAGCGCGCTCTATGGTCGGTCTGCGTGATAAATAGGGCTAAGTCAAGGGTCCAGTAGACGCTTCACTGATTCGGTAAGGCAGCAGAGCGAGGTCATGCATTTGAGCCTAAGGGAAAATCGTTGAGCGGCATGAGCGAGCGGCGTGGCTTTAGCTGCTTGGTCGGAGGCGGGGAGAAGCTCAACAGAACCGTTTTCTACTGTTTGTGTGTTTTGATGTCTCAGGGGGCGCGTGACCAGCCCGTTGGCTCCAATTCACCACCAGACCCTGGAACCTGCCCGGGGAATGGATGACAGATGGTATGGGCGGGGCTACGGAAGACTCTTGGCTGGAATTCAAAACAAAGTTCATGAGAACAAAGGGCAAAATGCGAGAGCAGGACGAATCTCGATGAACACGGTTGAACACAGTACAGAGTGACAGAGGGAAAGGTGAGGTGATGGTGTCAAAAGGACCCTACGGAGTGGGAACAGTGGGGTGAAAGGCAACCCCGCGTTTTAGGGGGGATGGGGGGCTTCCTGAGGTGTGGGAATGACGGCATGACACAGGGCTCGACGACGAATTGGAGGCTGACGATAAGAAGGCCAAGACTATGCAGGGCGACGCAGGGCAAACTCAAGGGAGACCAAGCAGACCCGAGGAGTGGGTGTCCAGGAGACGAGGCCGTTTCTGGAAAAGCTCGACTCTGGACTGCCTGTTCCCCAGAACTCTCTCGGGTGATGGAGGGTAGGGCTTTGGCATTTGGTGTGTTTCGATTGCTGGAAACCTGATGCAGTGACAGTTCCCGTGACGCCTGACCACGCACCGAATTTTCTCGTGGGAAAAGAGAGAGTGCGTGAAGGAATCGATGCTACATTGTTCGGAACCCACCTACCCCATTGCTCGGTACTTTGTTGTGTGAGATTTCTGGACACGGTCTGGGTTTCATGACGAGTGATGGAACGTCACCGAGTGAACTAGCGAAATAATAAAGAAAAGCAAGGTGATGTGACGCATCAGATGCAGCGGGCGGTCGGTCGGTCGGTCTCGTCGTTGCCTCCCCCTTTCGTTCAAGATGCTGAGCACGGCCGGAATGAGCTGTTGCGGACGAAGCCCGATCGAGGAGGGATGCGCAGCGATGGCGCGCCAGAAATACGGGGAGATTGTCGATGCTTACCCAGTGGTACTCGTCGGCGTCATCAGGATAAACGCGCTGAATGCTGCACAAGCTGACAGTGGGCAGCGGACGGGCGGACATTGGGCAGAAGCCATAGGCAGGGTCTGGGAGCGTAGTGCTGGATTCGGATGGTGGCATGACCTTCAGCTGTATGACGGGAAGTTTATATCTTGGCCATCTCGGCTAGCCGATAAGCCATGCGGTTTTCCCTGGGCGTGACTGCGAAGAGATAAGCATGATCGGCCGCCAAAACATTGCCCCCCCCCC